>PVKP010030036.1:0-28325 GCA_004027715.1 Plecturocebus donacophilus
ACAACCAGCTGATTAGTTGGTTATCCTTTATAGGATCACCAGGGTAAACATGGTTTCTAACAGCTTAGGGGATAATAATGGCCAAGTGCAGGTCCACCGTGAAACCACAGTGGTGGGACCCCAGGGTCTCATTTCAATTTCTATCACTCTAGACACATTCATCATTTCAAGTGAGTAATATTTAGGTTTGGGGCTTTGAATTGACAACATACCCCTTTGATGACCGATATTGTCCCCTTTTGTTTAAAAGAGAGTTTGTCTATTTTAAAATAAGGCTATTTAGGCCGGGCATGGTGGCTCATGCCTATAATCCCAGCACTTTGGGAGGCAGAGGTGAGTGGATCGCCTGAGGTAAGGAGTTCGGGACCAGTCTGATCAACGTGGCGAAATCCTGTTTCTCCTAAAAATACAAATATTAGCTGGGCATGATGGCACACGCCCGTAGTCCCAGCTACTCAGCAGGCTGAGGCAGGAGACTCACTTGAACCTGGGTGGTGGCGGCTGCAGTCAGCCAAGATCATGCCATTGCACTCCAGCCTGGATGACAGAGTAAGACTCCGTCTCAAGAAAAAAAAGAAGGCTATTTATATTCAAGAGCATAAGGACACTGATTTTAGAACTATTATAATATGTCCAAGCAATAGGTAATGTGTCATTGGAACATTCATTTCGAAGCTGAATATAATTTGCATCAGCAATGAGTACCCTTTCCGGGAGTGCATGAGCAGAGCCCAGCTTTGTACACTTTCATGGACGGCCTGAGCTGGGCTCATACCTGCCCTTCTCCTCCAGTCGATCACTTTCCCTAGTCTTCAGCAATAAGTCATTGTCATCTCCCTGGAATGATTTCTTCCATCTTCTGTCTTGTTTTTCATCTTGACAGTTTTCCAGGTCTATCTTATTCTAAGGAGAAAAGGATAATCTTAAGTATACATTTTAAACACATAGTATAACACTTATCTCTGGCCAGGGATATCTGAAGCATTTTTCAATCATGTTGCCTATAATTTAAAGAACAGTTGTCCAAATTAACTGAATAGCAACTGATTTCCAACTATTTGGGATAAAAGTATAATCTGAATCTCTTTTGAATGTTATCACAAAAGGGAATTGATTAGAAAACCCCTCTTTCAAAATAAAACAGTCATAGGGCTGCTCATTTCAGGACAAGTAGTTTTCTGGCATCCACATCCACAGGTTATTTTCTTTTATGTGAATTATGGACTATCCAGGTCTTAATATAACTTCTGCCTGGTACTTCCATCTTCTATGACCTTATTCGGGGGATGTGGAGGCAGATCAGACCCTTTAGGCTCTCTCTGGTCTTCAAAGACAACACGTAAATTTCTTGTGATTTTTGTTTGTTTGTTTTTAGTGCTGCCCTACATAAGTTCATTTTATTTATTTATTTATTTATTTCGGGTTTTTTGTTATTTGCTTTTTGTTTTTAAGTTTCAGGGTACATATGCAGGATATGCGGGTTTGTTACGTACATAAACATGTACCATGGCGGTTTGTTGCACCCACCCATCATCTAAATGTTAAGCCCAGCATGTACTGGCTAGTCTTTTTTTTCCTTTAGAGACAGGGTCTTGTTCTCTCAGCCAGGCTGGAGTACAGTGGTATAATGGCAAGATCATGCTCACTGCAGCCTTTACTTCCTGGGCTCAAGGAATCCTTCTGCCTCAGCCTCCCAGGTAGCTGGGACTACACATCTTGTGGAATGTGGGGGGTTAAAAGCAATTTTCACGGACGCTGGTGGAGAACATGTTACTGACATCTCTGCTGCTGCCAAACAATGGAAAGGAATGTATGGTATGGCAGAGGGGAATAAATGTCTATTGAATGAATGAATGATCTGGGAATTGGGCTATGAGAAGAATAATCCAGAACGTGACTTCACTAATTGAGATCTTGCCAGCTAGGTGTGGAGAGACTTTGGCTGCCAGTCTACTGGGATAGATCTTTCTGGGGTAATGACTTTACCACTCCCCAGGAAATGACTCTAGAGTTTGGCTGCAGCAGTGATGGAACAACGGGGTACAACGGCCACATAGTAGCTGATGTGATTCTAGGGGACTAGCTAGTCTTGGATTTAAACTATTGAGTCTGGTGGGTAACCCTGGTCTTGGGGTTTTGTACTTCTATTTAGGTTTATTTATTTCACAAATTGCTTTTAATCTGTGGTCTCACCATTGTCCCACTGCCTTCAGTCATGGAGGAGGAAGTAGACAGCTGGTCAGCGGAACTTGAAGAAATAGTAAATGGAACCACAGTGTCTTCAATTATCTTACGCTCCTAAGGGGAAGGACAGAAATTGAGAAAGGGGGAAAAATAAAAATCATATTTGTCAAGAGAAAAATGTCATTAAGGTATTTAGAAAAAAATCAGAATATGTGCAAACAAGCAGGGCATTTAAAAAAGTCTTATTTTCCAAAAGCATGCAAATCATATAATACTCTCCATAGACAATAATTTAGAAATTAACATTTAATTTTGAAAAACAAAGTCTTTGCAAATTAATTAGTTAGAGTGATGCAAGAAGCCTAATTAGAAATGCTATTAGGGATCTTATTATGCACAAAAAGTATTGTTGGATATAAAATTCACAACAATATTAATTATGAACAAATTATAGATAACATGCATAAAATGCAGCCTGCTTTAAATTGTCTAATGTGTTCTGGCTTATTCATTTAAAAAACAAAATGAACCTAAACAAAATTCTCTTCTCCTCCAAATCTCTTTAGTACTCTATAGTAAATGCATTCATTCAGCCTTAGTATCAAAATTATCATCATAAAATTAATTCACTAGTAGCAAACAACAAACAAACACACAAATGAATGCAATTGATTCTTTCATGTCACTTCTCCAAGATCAATCAGAATCTGACTCACGGACTAGAGAACAGATTTAATTGTATCGTCTCCCTTGACTGTAACTCAACACACCCTTACCACAAACTGTATTTGCTGGGAATTGTGGTCTTTTAGAACCTACATGACATGACTATTTTAAAGAGGTTGATGGGATTCTGCTGTCAGTAAACAGCCACAGCCACATGCATCTGCATGCCACAGACACAGAGAGTGTTGCTAAACTTTGAGGAATTGGGACGACAAGGTCAAATTCCTTCTTGGGAATTTCCTACCTCCTCATAGTATCTGCGTTCTTCCTCTTCCACCTCCTTTTGGGCCTTTTCCCACTCTTCTTTCAGCTTGTCCTGCTCCTTCTGGTATCTCTCCTGTTACGGAATTTCCATAGATTGTTCTGAACTGACCACTGCATACATCATCGGGAATTCCCCCCACTAAACCACCATGTACAACATGTTGCAAGATTTTCTTCTTCTTCCAAGCATTCTGAATCTGATTGATTCATGCAATAAAAAGGGCATACTGTTTTGTAGCACTCAAACATTTTGGGAACATAAAAATCCAATGGACAGCAGTATTTTCTGCTGCTGATGTTTTACAGAATTGTGTTTTAGATATATGAGTAGATATTCACCTACAGAAAGAGAAAAGACGGAAAGGTGGAAAGCTCTAAAATCCTCCTTCACTCAGATTTTGTTCCAGGTGAGCTAAACCAACAGTATGGTTTTATTGGACCCTTTAGAGATGAGTTTTACCATTCCACTAATAGAAATGCATTGCGGAGAAGAGTGTGATAAAAGATGAAAAACCTTGAAGGTCTGTAAAACAGACAATACATAAAGGTCCACAGTGGACATGATGATAATTAGCTGAGTAGCTGAATTACTCTTTCCTTGTAACTGTTCTACCAAAATACAGTCTTCCTAGCTTTAAGTAACTTCTGAATTAAGAGTAGTTTTTAAACAGTCCATTAGAGTACTTCAGAACCATCATTTTTGTTTTCAGAAATAATGCAGCACAAGTCACCATTTCTAGGGGGGAAAAAGAACATTCTATGAATAAAACTGGTGTTCGAATTGTGACTGGAGTCCTTGACAGCTGATGAGAAAAAATGAATAAATGGGGATTGAAATTAATGCATAAAATGAGAAGTGACACTCCTGATGCCTTGGGAATGGCTTTCTGACATGAAAGAGACAAAGGAACCATTGATGTGCAGTACACACACTCAAATATTTTAGGCTGATTATTGTCGATCCTCTCTTCAAGGCTGAAACAAATCTGCTTCTGTCTTCATGGGGAAGGCACTGAAATTTCCTCCAGGCATCACCTGTTTGGTCGGTATCTTAGGAGCAGAAGGACTTTCTTGGTGTTCTCTGGAGCCTGGTACTCTTATTAACTCAAAGAAAATCATTGTTGATCAACCCATGGCATGCTCTTTATCTCCAGGTGAAAATTTATTATGAAAATCAAATACTGTAAAGTTTTAGAGAGGGACTTCAGGGGCTTTTTAGAATAGAGGAAAGAGACCTTAAAATTACATACAAGCTTCTTAGGCTTCTTGGTCTAGGAGCTTACATCACATGTTACCCTCCCCAAGAGGATGAACTGACAATGCAGAGAATGAAAGGTGCAGTATTTCTCTCTCTCTCTCTCTCTCTGTCTCTCTCACCCTCTCTCTCTCTCTCTTACCCTCTTCTATAAACACCTTGGCCCACAACCCACAATGCCATACCAGGCAACAAGTCAGAGACACAGGAGCAATACAAAGGCCGGGTGCCTGCATCTGTTACCAGGGTCACCCCTTGGTGTGTGATAAGCATCACAGTGGGGAGCACATTTGCCTGACTTCACAGTGTGGAAATCTGACTCTTGGCTGTTCACCATCTAGCTGGGGAATGAGACCTACTCTCCCAGAGAAGAGCAGCTGGGCAGAGCTGTACTGAGATCTCCCAGTGGACCTCAAATCCCAGTAGCCCCGAGGCTTTGATGAATCGGGTTCCTACTAACAGTTTGGTATTGAAGGCTTACCCTTCTGCAAGTTCCAAAATGCCAAACTTAACAGGCAGAGCCCAAACTACACTACGATCAACTACTCACCCTCTACCACCTCATCCCTGGGAATTAAGCCAAAAGGATTAGAACAAAAAAGATAAAAGAAAGAAAGGAAAGAAAAAGTAAGCAAAATAAACTTGCATTAAACATTGCTTTCTATAAGCAGCAGAAAGTCATAAAAATTAATAAGATTTAACATTATTTTCCTTTATTGATTGATTGTAGTGGGAGGAGCATGAGTTTTAAAGTCATCCAGACTTGGAATTGAATCCAGGCTTGACACCTGTTAGTTGTGTAACCCTGGACAATTAATTCAACTTTGGTGAGCTTTACTTTCTTCAATTGCAAACAAGGGCTAATAAGACATACTTTGAAGTGCTGTTTGAGGATTAAATGAGGTAAAAATGTCAAGCACTAACCACAGTTCCTGGCATATCCCAGGTACTCAACCTGGGTTAGTTCTTCAGGTTGCTAGGTTATCTTCTGAAGCCCTGTTAATCCATAAAGCTGGCATGAAGTAGGAGTGCGATGAACTTACTACCAGAATTTTTCTAGAATTGATAATCAGCAGCTTTTTACAAAGGTAGAGCAAACATTTCTTTTTCTTTTCTTTCTTTTTTTTTGAGACAGCCTCATTCTATTGTCTAGGCTGGAGTGCAGTGGTGGGATCTCAGCTCACTGCAACCTCTGCCTCCTGGATTCAAGTGATTCTCCTGTCTCAGCCTTCTGAGTAGCAGGAATTACAGGTGCACACCACCACACCTGGCTAATTTTTGTATTTTTGGTAGAAATGGGCTTTCGTCATGTTGGCCAGGCTGGTCTCCAACTCCTGACCTCAGGTGATCCACTCACATCAGCTTCCCAAAGTTCTGGGATTACAATCACGAGCCACTGCGCCCAGCTCTCAAAGGTAGAGCAAACATTTCTATTTACAAAACTAAACTGAGGCTAAATTTTATTTCATGTGTATGCCAGCAGAGAGCTTTTAGATAATTCATTCCCACTGCCACTTGGACTGGAAATTGATTCACAACTAAGGAGGCAATGAATGGGTAGACTGGTTTTTGGGTTAAGCGTTAATATGAACGGTTTTTCATCATGCTTATTATTGTAGTCTTTGGCAGGAAGAATGAGACACAGGGTACTCTGTTACATGGACACAAAATGAACTGACTTGAGACTCACTAATTTCTGAGAAAAACTCGACTCCATTCATTTCCTGTGCTAAACGTCTACTTAATGCAATGAAAAGTACGAGGGGAAAAAAAGGAAAAAAAAAAAAAGCAGCAAACCCAGTCCTACCTGGAGCAAACGTTCCTGTTCCTGTTGCCACTTTTCCTGTCGCCTGCGCTCCTCTTCTGGGTCCCATGCCCAGAACTTAAACTGCTCAGAAAAATAAAACCATGATCAGAATTGAGCCATGTCCTCAACGGACAGGCCAGGTCAAGAGAAGACAATTGGCTTCTGGTCTGGCACCCAGATTGACACACAGAAGCAGAAGGCTTCCCATATCTAAACATCCTCTTTGGTGGCAGAAACCATTTTTTAATCTTAGTCCTTCTTTGGTTTACTTTCAAGATGCTGACATGATTCTGTGAATCTTTTTGGAGCTAACAAAAACACAAAGTAATTAGCCACTGGCATTGGAAGGCTTTGCTTCATTTCTCTTAGAAGTGATTTCTCTGAAATGCATTCATGCTTCTGAGCCTAAGGTGCTCATTCTGCATATTAATCCTGGGTCTAAGCAAACAAGACTGGTTATTTTAGCAGAAATGCATTTTGTAAGAAGTAGTATTTCCCACGCTATGAAACTAATCTTTTATACTGCTGTTGCTTTTCCACACCAGCTTTCCCTATAGTGGGTTATCTAACTCACCAATGCTCACCAGTACCACCTAAGATCCAGGCAAACAGATCACTTGAGACCCACAAGACACAAACACTCAAGCCCAAGGACTTATTTCCTTTCTGAATTAATAAAAGTTTTTTGCAAGTTTGGGAACCAAGTAAATAATGAGGAATAATGGAGAAAAATGCATGAACCAAAGCAGGTGTCCGGGCCACAGAAGATGAGACTGGGAGGGTGTGGGTGGGGAAGGGAAATCACAGCCTGCCCCTGGGAAACTAGGAAAAGAGGGGCTGCTGTGCTTAAAGTCAGCTGCCCCAGTCACCCAGAGTAGATGCCCAGACAGACCAGGTTCCCAGTAACTGTGCTCCTCCCTTTTAGGGAGGAGGATAACGAGGCAACTGCCTGGGAATCTTCAGTAGAAAAAGCAAAGCAAGGGTAGGGAAGTTGTTGGGGGATGGGAAACAGGGTTAGGGTGGGGAGGGGTGCAGGCAAAATCTATGTACCCTGGTAGCCTGGGAAGATAGACAGGGACAGTCCTATCCAAGGTTTTGATAGATCCAGTTAGTGTCTCGGATACCTGGCCAGCCCACCCACGACTCTGCCTGGCCCCCAACAGGTCCACATTAGCATTCAGGTGCATGGCAGGTGGGCTGGCCCAGGAAAGTATCCTCAGACAGAGAATGCAGGCCAGGCCATGGGTAATGCTTGATTTATAACTTCATAAATATTTAGAACTTTAATATATTTGGACAAATCAAACATGGGCCTCATTTTATACTCTTGCTGCTGTGTTTCCTGCAATTGATTGGGATGGTCATGATGCTCACAGCATAAACACAAGTGGGCCAATAAGCTAGACATATTAGCTTATCACTTCCTGCTTGCCACTCTTGAGATTCACACTGTATATTAGCATATTACAGGCTCTGAGATGTTACGCAAGGGGCAAATCATTTAATTATATATGCAGATGGTCCCCAACTTAGGATGGTTTAACTTAACAATTTTTCAAGTTTATGATGATGCAAAAGCAATATGTAGTCAGTAGAAACTATACTTCAAATACTCAAACAACCATTCTGTTTTTCACTTTTAGAATGGTATTTAATAAATTTCATGAGATATTCAACACTTTATCATAAAATAGGCTTTGTGTGAGATGATTTTGCCCAGCTGCAGGCTAACATAAATGTTTTGAGCACATTTAAGGTAGGTGAGGCTGAGCTATAATGTTCAGTAGGTTGGGCGTATCAGATGCATTTTTGACTTAAAGTATTTTCAACTTATGATGAGTTTATTGGGATGTAACCTTATTCTTAAGTTGAAGAGGATCTGTCATCTAAAATTTACCAAACTCCCTTGGATGACCATAACTGTTGTCCAAATGTGGTTACACCAGATGGGAAATTCTACTGGAATTTAATGGTGTTGGAAGTCGGCTCCACCTGTCATTCTCCCAGAACTCGGAGGCAGTTTAAATGTTCAGAAGTTCTTCCAGGGGCATGGCCCCTCTTTGTCTTTTGAGGGAAAAAGGGATGTTTATGTGAATAAAGCCATATAAGACCACTGAGAAAAGTCCAATAGTAGGAAAATAAGAGAAATCACTAGGAATTATTTAATTTCTAAATTTCACTAGGCTCTCAGGAATAAGTCAAGTAAGGAGTAGGCAGATAGGAGGAGGAAGTACAGAGTGGGAGGACTGAGCACAGGAAATACAGAATATGTGTTAAAAGGCAATAGAGAAAAGCAGTGGATATTTTAAGAGGAGGATCAAGGGGAAGAAACCAGCCAGATAAACAAGACAGAATGAAACAATGATCTTGCTCCTTCTTTTGCAGATTATTTGCTGGGCGCTGACTGTAGGCCAGGGTGGGTACCAGCTGGCCAAGTGGCTCAGCCTGGCGGAGCTTACCCCTGAGTGCGTGTGGGGTGAAGAGTGACCAATACATACGTATGACCAGAAGACAGTGTGATAACTATCATAAGAGATATAAAAGGTGCTAGAGGAAGTCAGAATGAACAGCATTTAACCCACTTTGTCCTCCAATTTACCTGTTTACAAATCTGTATCTTCCTCTGGCCTAGGGATTCCTCAGGAGGCAGGAAGGGTCCCTCACCCTCCTAATGACTCCAAGACCTTGTATTTTTAGGCCTTCCACAAATGTTTGTTGAATAAATGAATGGAATCCCTTCATGCTGGGTAATGCATCTCCTACAGTCAGAGTTCCTCCTTTTCATAGTCCCGAGGGCCTCAGGTACTCCAAGTCGGACCAAAAATAGCCAGTCTATGGAGGCCAGCATAATCCAATGCTTATCTCCTCTTGAAGCTTTATTTATTTCAAGTTTCTTTTATTTTCTATTCTATCATGAGCCATTTACTATCAAAAGCACATGAAATTTTTCAGAGGATTTACTTAAGTGGGCCAGTGATTGTGTCTTTCTTTATTTTCCATAAACCAGAAATGAGAATGTGTTTCTTTGGAATGCCCTTCCTCTCCACCCCTCCCCAAGGGACATGAACAACTGACATCCTTGTTCCAAATGCAATTTAAAATGGAAATCTTCAGATCTATGCCATGGATGCTGGCTTTGGGATCGTTCTGGGGTTCCCATCCATCATCAATGAACTGAGTTTCCCAAGAAACTCAGGATTCCCAGCATTGGCTTGGGACTGGGCCTCCACATATAGTCCCTAGTTTTGAAATGTGGCTGGGGACATCAAGGGTTATGCAACAAGTGATGGATCCCTTCTCTGTTCTGCAGAGGCATTTAGGAACTCCCTAAGGGAGACAATTTCCCTATAGATAAGAATTGATATTGACTATGCTGGGCCTCTTGGATTAGCTTCTGGAGCAGGGGAGGATTCATTTACATATCAGGCACTGTGCTAGAGGCTTCTGAATAATTATTTCAATTAAGGCTCATAACAACTTCAAAAGAAAAGTACTATCATCTTATTGTACAGTCAAGGAAGATGAGGTTCAGAGAAGTTATACAACACCTTCAGGGCTACACAGTAGATCCAGAATCAAAGGTACAGTAGTGATTATGTGGCTGAGCCCAGGCTGCTTAAGGGCAATGCCACAGCTGGTTGTGCCACAGAGGAAGTCTCCAAATCTAGGCCGGGTGCAGTGGCTCACATCTGTAATCCCAGCACTTTGAGAGGCTGAGGCAGGTGGATCATGAGGTCAGGAGATAGAGACCATCCTAACCACGCTAACATGGTGAAACCCCATCTCTACTAAAAATACAAAAAATTAGCTGGGCCTGGTGGCACACACCTGCAGTCCCTGCCACTCATGAGGCTGAGGCAGGAAAATCACTTGAAACCAGGAGGCAGAGGTTGTAGAGAGCCGAGATCACACCACTGCACTCCAGCCTGGACAACAGAGCGAGACATCATCTCAAAAAAAAAAAAAAAAAAAAAAGTAAGTCTCCAAATCCAATGGGAATTTCAGAGGGTGAACAAGGAGGATAGGCCCAAGATTAGGAAAACCAGCTTCAGCTGTCATGAAGCAGCAAGGAATTTCCATAGCATCTTGTATCTTATTTTAGTTCACAATGCTTTCTTATTTAATTGAAATACAAAAGGCAAAGCAACATTATAGTTAAAATTGGTCAAATACTGATTAAGAGAAGGGGTGCAAAAATTAGAGCTTAGGTCTCTTGGAAAGATCTGTGCTTCCTGCAATTGATTGGGATGGCCATGATGCTCACAGAATAGTTAAATACAAGTGAGCCAATAATCTAGGTCCCATCTGCCAACAATATACTATGTTCAAGTATTACTCATATTAAAAAATGAGATACATTTTAAAAAATGTATCCACAGAAATTGTCAGTTTTAATACTAATTCCTACTGTCATATTCTATTTTTTTTATTATTCTATCCTATTCTTTCTTTGCCATAGTCTCACTCTGTCGCCTAGGCTGCAGTGCAGTGTTGCAATCTTGGCTCACTGCAACCTCTTCCTCCTGGGTTGAAGCAATTCTCCTGCCTCAGCCTCCTGAGTAGCTGGGATTACAGGTGCCTGCCACCATACCCAGCTAATTTTTGTATTTTTAGTAGAGATGGAATTTCACCGCGTTGGCCAGGTTGGTCTCGAACTCTTGACCTTAAGTGATCCACTTACCTCAGCCTACCAAAGTGCTGGGATTACAGGTGTGAGCCATCATGCCCAGCCTGTCACATTTATTTTAACTGCCTCTTGCAACAATTTAATTGTGTAGCCCTGAAGGTGTTATGTAACTTCTCTGAACCTCATCTTCCTTGACTGTACAATAGGATGACAGTACTTTTCTTTTGAAATTGTTATGAGCCTTAATTGAAATGATTATTCAGAAGCCTCTAGCATAGTGCCTGATATGTAAATGAATCCTCCTCCCACCCTCCTGCCCCCCGTTCCCAACAGCTAATCCAAGAAGCCCACCATAGTCAGTATCAATTCTTATTTTGCTTTCTTGACTTACCGTTTATTTCCAGGCACAGTACCAATTCCATATAATGATAATCCATATCTTCATAATTTACCTGACGGCATTATACATGACTTTTAATTATTCTTTTAAAAATCAATTGTTTGGGTCTCAATTTTGGTTGAATACTCTTTAAGCGAATCAAATGTTATAAATTAAAATCACACTAACTCATAATCTTATTCCTTAAAAATGAGTGACTTACAGGTGTTGTAACAGGTGACTTTTCACTGCTTGGAGAATCCACTGCACAGAAGGAAAAGAAAGGAAAAAAAGATATGAATGTGAGTATCTTCCAATTGTCATTGTTTTTGATCCTATCAGTGGAATGTAGTTCCTACATCAGCTTTAAATCAATTTTTTGTTTGTGTATGTGTGTGTGTGGTAAGCCAAGAGCATTAGAAAATTATAATATAGCAGACAACCCCTGTAGCAGGTTGTACCCATCACCAAAAGAAGTTACAACCACCATCAAATGATTGATCATATCAATTAACACCAGGTACTAGACTACAGGAAGCAACAACTATTCCTATTAGTACTGGTTCTTAATGCACCTTGCATTATGGCTTGACTGAGCAGTTCCCTCACTATCTGGCATAGAGAAGTACCATATAAAGAGAGGCCAGATGTCACCCATGAAGCCAACACAGTGACACAGTTAACAAGAGAACTATGATCAGTTTCTGGTAAATGCTTTTAATCTTTTTTGTTTGTTTTTTAAGCAGGGAACTATCAAGAAAATGATGAATATTATTATTTCTTTGAATTCTTGAAATCAACATAAAGTTCTATGATTCCCCCTGCCCTGGGTTTTAGCATAACTGGTAGTGATATCAAAGAGCTAGCTCTTTGCTAACTGTGCATAAGAATTTTTTTCCAGAAATCAGAAATGAAGACAAGTGCCAGACATCATTGATTGCCCCAACATGGATTTTCACACAAAAGAAATATAGCTATCCAGTATGCAGTTTACCTGACTGAGAGAAAAACTGGGATCGTCGCCAAGAGTTCTGAACTCTAAGCGGAACACTGGCAGTGCCAGGCGACTCTAGATCAGATGGCAGAACAGAACAAACAGAAAACCATGAAAACTGGGGTGAGAACTGAATAGAACCATGCTCCCAAGTACTAAAGGAGGGTTGGCTGCAGTCAATATCAGAACTGAGAGTCAGTAAATCTACAGCACAAAATATCTTAATAACACACATATAAAACCTGAAGACATGGACAAAATCAACAGAACCGGGACAGTCTATGCTACTGTTTGTTTTCTTTGGTGTTAGGTGAAATTTCATAGGCTCATACTTAATGGGTGCTAGTGTTAAAATGTTAAATCTCAAAATGACAGGATAATATACTATGCAAAAGCAAAAATGTACAGTTTGTATTGCTTTTTGGAGAACATTAGAAAAGTATACAAGGCAGCAAAGATGGGTGGTTTAATTACTATTTAATATACGTTACACTTTGTAAATGTTATGTATAGAAGTCTGTGGCAGAAGTCTTTTTATATGTATAAATAAAGGCTGTGTATATGCCTGTATGTGGTGGCAACAAACACACAAAGCTCATAGCAAGGATTTGCATCCTTAAACTCTGCTATTCTAGTCTGTCATTCTCAATTTTAAAAAAATCTGTTTTTAATGTGCACATATTTTACTGAAACATCAATTTGAGATCTTTTCCTGCTGCTGAGAGACAGTTGAGAAAAGGAAATTTGTCACTTTCAAATGTATTTTATGAATGTTTCCAGGGCATTTAAAGACTGAACGCATGTATGTGTGTTTAAGGAAAACCTGTGGAACATCATGAGGCTCAACCAGCAGATCTTCAGTGACCTGCATGACCAGTCTATAAATGGATGACTTTACAGAAATGGGGGAAAGACAACTTTCTGGGGGCGAAAGTGTTAGGTGGGCTCCAGGATTCCTGATCCTAACCCTAAAATTCCACTGGACTTGATGCTCACCTTCAGACCAGTCTCTTAAATGGGTGCTGGGCAGAGATCTATGCCTCCCCATCTCCCGATCCCAACTGAAGACAAATCATGTATTTTAAGGTTACATTTATTAGAAGTTTTTTGCTTCTTGAAAGACAAGAACTTTATAAACTTCAAGCAATTATTACTGTTATTTCATATCAATCAATGGCATCTTTGGTGCACAATTTAAATAAATACTTGAGGCCAGTGGTGGTCAGAGTGTGGTCCCTAGATGTGCAGCATAGGCAACACCTGGGAACCTGTAAACAGTGCAAATCCTCTGGCCCCAGCCTAGACCTACTGAATCAGAAACCGTGAGAGTGGGCTCCAAGCACTACAGGGACTCTGGCACACACCAGTGTTTGAGAACTACAGTGTAAAACTGGATCTCCACAACATGAACACTCTTCTTTTTTTCTTTTTTTCTTTGTGAACACTCTTATTTTAAAGAAAGGATTCAAGAACACTTTATTTCTGCCTGGTTCTTGCTCTATCCTTTTACCCCTCCTGCTGCTATTCTACAATTACTAGATAACATTATGAATGCTTATTCTGGGCCAGGTATTGAGCTAAACACTTTCTCTGGATTCTCCCATTTGATATTTCTAACATCCCTATGAGGTTAGCACTAGTATTATTTCTAGTTTACAGGTGCTGATTAGAGATGAAGGAAAATCTGATGGGTAAAGTCAAAGAACTAAGAACTAGACACACAAAAATTTGAACCCAGGCATTCTGTCTCCAGAGCCTGCAGCTATAATTACAGTTTCCATGAACCAGATACAAGTATTGATATGGTTGGGCTGTGCCCTCACTCAAATCTTGAATTGTAGCTCCCATAATTTCCATGTATCATGGGAGGGACCTGGTAGGAGGTAACTAAATCATGAGGGCAGGTCTTTCTTGTGCTGTTCTCATGATAGTGAATAAGTCTCATGAGAGCTGATGGTTTTATAAATGGGACTTTCCCTGCACAAACTCTCTCTTTGCCCTCTCCTATGTCCTTTGCTCTTCCTTTGTCTTCCACCATGATTATCAGGCCTCCCCAGCCATATGGAACTGTGAGTCAATGAAACCTCTTTCCTTTATAAATTACCCAGTCTCAGGTATGTCTTTAACAGCAGCATGAAAACAAACTAATCCAAGTATACAACTGGTGTACTCCAAATATAATTCTATCTTAAGGAGTAAATTTTGAAATGTTTCAGTACTCTAATAAATTTTATTTTTTAATCATTCAACTTGGGTAAAGAATGAAGTAAAGTCTCTTAATTCAACAGCAGATTTTACAAAATCAAAATGTGTCATAATAACTAATGGAATGAATAAGTTTGTAAGAAAACAAAACATGGCTTAAAATTAACATGGCTTAAAATATTCCCTATCTATACTGCTTATCTACACAATTACAAAGTACTAGAATTAGGGCAGAATTAAAAGTGGTCCAAATACGGCCATTTGCTGTAATACTTATTTTTGTAAATTCCCTTCAGGAGAGTAGGACTGACAAATTTAAGGCAAATGCTTTGAAAACAGTATTGAACTTGTTTCCACATTAAGAACCTAGTGACTGGCTGGGTACAGTGGCTCATGCCTATAATCCCAGCACTTTGGGGAGCGCAGGCAGGTGGATCACGAGGTCAGGAGATTGAGACCATCCTGGCCAACATGGTGAAACCTCACCGCTACTAAAAATACAAAAAAATTAGATGGGTGTGGCAGTGCATGCCTGTAATCTTAGCTACTTGGGAGGCTGAGGCAGGAGAATCACTTGAATCTGGGAGCCAGAGGGTGCAGTGAGCCAAGATCACACAACTGCACTCCAGCCTGGCGACAGAGTGAGACTCCGTCAAACACACACACAAAACCCCAAAAATGAAAAACAAAAACAAAAAAACCTAGTAACCATCAGTACATGTACAGTTAATTCTTCCCAAGAGTTGTAGATAAAGCCCAATTTATCTGCCAAACATCAATAATAGCTAACGGAAGCCAACTCAGGTTCCGCCAGTGGCTCAAATAGCTGCCCACCAATTAAAAGAAAAGTAAAAAGTTAAATCTATGAAATGCACTGGGCAAAGTCTACTAAAAAAAAAAAAGAAAAGAAACCCAACAGTTCTTGCATCCTGAATGCTGGCTGTTTCTTTCTTTTCTTTTTTTTTTAAAGTTTTTATTTACATTTAATTTTATGTTTTTGATAGTGTCAAAAGTCTTGCTATGTTGCCAGGTTGGTCTCAAACTCCTGGCCTCAAGTGCTACTCCTGTCTCAGCCTCCCAGAGTGTTGGGATTACAGGCGTGAGCCACTACATCCAGCCCTGTTTCCACAACTAGAGAGAGATCTCACAGTAGTAAAACTCAGTGGTCTGTTTTGAAGAACAGTCCCTCTGGGTTGTGGAATTCTCAGAACCCATCCTTCACCGTTCACATCCCTCAGGGTCCTTTCTGGTGGTCACGGGCAGCTGGGAGTCCCGCTAGGATGAAGGGATTCAAATTGGTTCTTAAAGAGTCACAACCCTACATATGGTCTATACAGTACTTGGGGAATTTGCAGTGGTCAGTGCCATTTTAAGACCTTATAGGCACTGAATGCCCATATTTCTAGAAGCAACCCCTTCCCACATTATATCAACACATTAAAATATATTAAATATATGAAAATATATCTTCAGTATGTATGTGTTAAACATTTTAAAGTCCTTATATGTACACATACACACACACGTTTCTCATACATATATATATATATATAGCTACAAATAATTTTTGGAAAGATTAAAAGGTCTATAACCTGTTTAATCTATAATGGTGAATGATTTCTCAATAATCATCATGCACTCAGGAATTATTATGGAGTTAAAAAAAAAGTCTGGCTTTTTCTCAAAATTATTGTCAAGTTAAATGACATTCATGAAGACCAGAATGAACAGTGAAATAGACACAATATTAAACGTTGTATGAAGTATATTAATTTCTGATTTTGTGACCATCTTTTTCTATTTTGAAGATAATACAACATTTTTAAAGCTCTAACACTTGTATCAGCTCTATTGTGCCTACAGTACCTGGCAGACCAAATGGCCCTGGCAGCTAGGGTTCCTGATCTGGTCAAACGGAGAATCCAGCCCCAACTTTCCATTCTGAAGTTATAAATTCAGCTGTCACAGACTCTGGCAAACACGCTGGCCAAAGGAATATCAAAATAAAGGATATAACCTTCTTTTAAATTAAGTAATATTTTACCACAGATGGGCCCAGTAGAACATGTAGACCTACAATAAAACATATCCTTCTCTTTACCTTGAGAACTGAGATTTGGCAAATGTAGTTGTTTGGCTTCAGGCATTTTGTCCAAAAATGGAAATGTCAGTGTTGCTTCTGGCTCTGGAGATTTTGGCTTTACCACCTGGACAATGAACAATGGGCATAAACATTATAAGAACTGTCCATTAATAAACGCACAGGCGACATAAAATGTTAAGGATCCATGGCTATTACAGAAGTCAATCAGTTCAAACATTTAACTTTAAACATTTAATTTTTTGTTTCTTCTCTAAGCACTTTCATCCTTCTCTACATTAATAGAGTCAATTTTTTAGATAAATCAAACAAGAGAATAAAAATGTGATGATCACTTTTCTCCAAACCAGAAGACAACATTCCATCTTTGGAATTAAACATTACTCTCTCTTATTTTCTTACTGAGTAATCACAAATTCTCTTCATTGTACCACACAAAACTGAATTTGTAATGTCAGGAAATTAGATCTTCCATCTAAGATAATTAAAACAAATCTTACTCTGTAAGTGCTAAACATTAAAGTAATATTACTTTTCAATGGACGTTATTCTCAAGACATTACAGAACTCCCCATGAATTTATGCAAAGCACATGAAAGACAATATACTTTGCCTGTTGACAAAGAAGCATAATTGTAAATAGCCACCATCAAACAGTGCCTTAGTATTTGATGCTCTTAGGGAATTTTCGAGGCACATTAGACTACTTGTCATCATTTATAAATAATTCCAAAATTACAGACTTTAAAAATTTTTGTGTTTGCTTTGTAAAATACATTTTTCTTGTTACTGCTACTTAATTTTGTGTCTCCCTAATCTGAATGACCTTTAGTAGAAGCACCCTTATGATTTGTTGCTTCTAATCAACTGATCGCTGAAAGACCAGATTACCAAACTTATTAAAACAAAAATGTCTAAAATAAGCATCAGTAGACACACTGCGCACAGGTCTGAATGAAGAGTGTGGCTGTAAAAGTTTATGTCTTTTTAGCTACTCACAGGACCTTCTCTAATTCACTCTTTGGCTGGTGGCTGTGTTCCCGAAAGATAAATGACCTCAGGGCGAATGAGACAATGGAGCACTTGTTTTATCATACCCTGATCCCTAATTTGGTCCTCAGAATAAATTAATGTTAGAATTTACCCTCAGAAAAAATTATTTTTCTTTATGAATAATATATTCAACTCTAACAGAATCCTGAAGAAAACTAATCACCTCATTCTGCATTATAGAGGTTATCCAGGTATCCAAATGAACGTTGGTGCTACACAGCAAATGCTAAGGTCTAGCCTTCCCAAGCTGACAATCCACCAATCATTAACCTCATATCATTTCCTCATAATGGAGGCTGGCAAAAACATGTTTCAATAATGCCTGGTTGTAAATGAAACAGTTAAGAGTCATCAGCAATGCTCAAAATGACTGCTATATAAAAAGGTCAGCCTGTAAGCATGGGTGCTTTGTTTTATAAAGGGAACACTCTCAAGTGAAATCAGAAAATAAAAGCGGCTGCAATCATGGTGGCTACCATTCTCCCTTTATCGAAGAGCTGACTGTACAGTAAGGAAGGAAGAAAAGAGAGAAATTCACATAGTCTAAGTGAGAAAAGCACTGGATTTAAAGACCATTATTCCATTTGCTCATCAACTGGCAGGTTTCTTATCCTGGAGTCAACAAAACAGGATTCAGGGGCTATATATATAATAGGTACCATATGATACCAAGAATAACTTGGTAATCCTGCATATTTTATTTTATGCTTTAAAAAATATTCTGAGAATAATGTTTACCAGATGACCAAAAAGAAAAATGTACAAAAACACACAAACAAACAATCTGAAGAACTTCTAAATACAATTTTTTCCATAGTAGGGCAGGTGTGACTCTGCTGATCCACGAATGGACTCCAAGATGAGGGTGCACAGCTGAGGTCTGCAATGACTGCTTTTTACTTAGGATATTCATTCTGTTAAATTTTTTTCTTGCAATGATACAGATTTTTCCTTTTGGTTTAGATTTAAGTGGGAAAAGCAAGTAAATTTGGAAGGATAATAAATAACGGTTCCCAGTCTGATGTGGATAAAGTGAAATCTGCAAAGGCGGGAAATTCTGCCTGCCTCCCAAAATTTGACCCCCATTTAGTTCTCCTTTCCAGACCTGCAGACCATTCTTTAATTCTCCATAAAAATGAGAAATAGGGCCAGGCGCGGTGGCTCACACCTGTAATCCCAGCACTTTGGGAGGCTGAGGTGGGCAGATCACAAGTTCAAGAGATGGAGAAGACCATCCTGGCCAACATGGCGAAATCCCATCTCTACCAAAAATACAAAAATTAGCTGGGAATGGTGGCATGCGCCTGTACTGTAGTCCCAGCTACTCAGGAGGCTGAGGCAGGAGAATCACTTGAACCCAGGAGGTGGAGGTTACAGTGAGCCGAGATCGTGCCCCTGCACTCCAGCCTGAGCAACAGAGCAAGACTCCATTTAAGAAAAAAAAAAAAAAGAAAAAAGGAATAGCTAGGGTCTGAAATATTGAAAAGGCATCAAGGCAGCAGCCATTTTAGAGGCTTTGCCAAGGATACATCATTCTCAGCTCCTAAGGTCAGGGGCTGCATGTTGTTCACTGCTGACTACCCAGTACCTAGCACAGGGCCAGGCATGATATAGTCGGTGCACGGCCAATACTGATAGAGTAAATGATGAATAAACTGGAACTACAAGTGGTAGATTTTTCACTTTAAAGTCAGATCCAAATTGAGGATTCATTTTTAAAGCTGGGATGCCACCACATAGAGTCTTCAGTTGTGAAAGTCAGTGGTTTTCTGTCTTGGTGGCCCATTAAAATTACCTGGGAGCTTTAAAAACTACAGATGCCTGGGTTCTGCCTCCAGAGATTCTAATTTATTTGGTGTGGAATGGGCTTGGATTATTGTTTGTTTTTGAGACGGGGTCTTGCTCTGTCACCTAGGGTAGAGTGCAGTGGTGTAAACATGGCTCACTGCAGCCTCGACCTCCTGGGCTAAGTGGTCCTCCCACCTGAGCCTTCAGAGTACCTGGAACTACAGGTGCTCACTACCATGCCTGGCTAATTTATTATTATTATTACTGAGACAAAGACTTTCTGGGTTTCCCAGGCTGGTCTTGAACTTCTAGGCTCAAGTGATCCTCCTGCCCTGGCCTCCAACGTGCTGGGATTACAATTGTGAGCTACTACACCCAGCTAGCTGGGTATTTTTTAAATTCTCAAGGGTAATCAAGGTTGAGATTTACTGATGTAACTGATGAATATTTTTAGACTCTGTACCTGAAAACTAATGTGAATGAGATGAGACTCTAAACAAGGAAGAAAACTTAATAAAAACAAGACTTTAAAACCTATTACATCAGAATAATAATTTTCTAGGTTTCTTGTTATCAAAATCCAGGGGCATCAGAAATATAATTGCTAACAAATACTGGAAAATACTGGCAAGAGACCAGCTAGTAAACTGATGGGTTAAAAAGCAAATAAGCAAACACACACAGCAAACTAAAACCTAACTGTAAGGCTTTAGAACTTTTATTTGTATTACATTTTTCTTTGTACTGAACTCCTCAGAATTAAAAAAAAATCAATGATTTAAAGTAAGTTTTAAAAGATGTTGAAAGAACATTTATCCAATGTTACTAATAGAGAGGTAGGTTTCAGTGATTTTTATGCCTTCTCTCATTCTATTTCTATGTTTATTTATACATTTTAAAAATATATTTATTACTTGATACATTTGTTACATATTAATATGTATATCACTTTCTATATACTGGACATCTATACATATATTTCTCTCTCTCTCTCTCTATATATATATACACTCAACATTTTACAATAAACAAGGAGTGTATTTATATCTAGAAAACTATGGATTAGGGCCAGGGGCCATGGTTCATGCCTGTAATCCCAGCACTTTGGGAGACTGAGGCAGGTGGATCACCTGAGGTCAGGAGTTCAAGACTAGCCTGGCAAACAGGGTGAAACTCTGTCTCTACTAAAAATACAAAAATTAGCTGGGCCTGTAGTCACAGCTACTTGGGAGGCTGACGCAGGAGAATCACTTGAACCTGGGAGGTGGAGGCTGTAGTGAGCTGAGATCACACCACTGCACTCCAGCCTGGGCAACAAGAGCAAAACTCCATCTCACAAAACAAACAAACAAACATAAAAACCTACAGAATAAAGACAGAGAAAAAGATGAGGAGAGAAAATAAATTTTCGTTATTCACAGCTGCCACAGTAGCAGCTAGCAGCAATATGGGTCCGTGTTAACTTGTGGGTTTAAGCCACTTTCCTTACCTTTTGTGACAGAACCAACTCCACCTTTCCACTCATTTCATTTTCTTGTTTCTTCTGGTCTTTTTCTTCTGGCACATCGTTCTTCAACTGGGGGCTGGAGGGAAATTCCACAAAGGCCACAGTCGGGCTGCATCGAGTCACCGTTGTTGTAAAATGCTGTGGTTCTGCAATGGAGTTACATCCAGAAACACAGAGAAAAAAAAGAAAATCAAGTAACTATAGGACCATTTATTCTACAATGCCATGAAGTACCTTCAGTCCATATCCCGTCCTGGCAATATAAGTTGGATGACAGTGTGCTGAGAGGTATAAGAGAACCTAAGACGCTGGAATTCCCAAAGCTCTTTCATTATTATAGAACAACAGACAACAAAAAACATATCCTATCACCGCACAATGAAGAACTGGAGTTTTTAATAAGAGTCAGGGTTTACATCTGAATAACACTACGTGAAACAGAATGCTGACACAAATATATCATGATTATGGCAGATGGGCTGAATAAGAGAACATCTACAGGTGATTTTCTTTTCTTTTCTTTTTTTTTTTTTTTTTTTTGAGACTGAGTCTCGCGCTGTTGCCAGGTGCCAGGCCGGACTGCAGTGGTGTGATCTCGGCTCACTGCAACCTACACCTCCTGGGTTCAAGCCATTCTCCTGCCTCAGCCTCTTGAGTAGCTGGGACTACAGCTCATGCCATCACACCCAGCTAATTTTTATATTTTAGTAGAGATGGGATTTCACATGTTGGCCAGGATGTTCTCGATCTCCTGACCTCATGATCCACCCACCTTGGCCTCCCAAAGAGCTGGGGTTACAGGCGTGAGCCACTGCATCCGGCCTCTACATTCCCAGTGAATAAGCAGCAACCTGATGCTTCCTTTTTTGTATTTCAATGCTCCTTTTTAACATCAGAATTTCTTAATTGGAATGTGTTATGGAGTGTGGGATATACATATATAATGCAATGACAATAAAGTGTTCTCTGATACATAAAGAAGAATTAGGTTCACTTTAGAAGGGGTGGAAAAGTCACTGCCTAGGGGGCATATCAAAACGTGAAGGCATAATCTAGTTTGAAAAAGTACATGCTATTATTCTTAAGTGACATTTAATTTATTTAAGAATGTCACTTACAAATAATTTGGTAATTAACACTAGAGAAACGACTTTTAAAAAATAATTATTTGGTATTGGAAGAGGGTGAGAGTTTTTTTTTGTTGCTGGTGTTGTTTTTGAGAGTCTCACTCTGTTGCCCAGGCTGGAGTGCAATGGCACAATCTGTGCTCACTGTTACCTCTGCCTCCTGGGTTCAAGCGATTGTCCTGCTGAGGATGAGAGGTTTTAATGTTTCTTAAAAGAAGAAATGTATTAAATATATTGATAAGGCTGCAAAAAAATATGGAAGAACAGGACTTTAGGGAACACACGCCTCCTTCCTAAAAAAATGAATATAGCATATTTATACTCACTGTCCAGATTCATGGCATTATTTTATTCTTTTTTTTTAACTATTCATGAGCTTTATCATTTCAGCATCTATTTTTATGATATATTTTTGATCTCTTTTATCTATTGGTGTTACTCTGTGTCAAAATTTTACCATCAATTTTTAGCACTATTTACATGGGAGACACAATATTCTTTATGATTATAGAGATAAATATTTAAGAAACAAAGTAAAACCGGGTACCTTTAAAGAAAAAAAAAAGCATGGGCTCCTATTTTCACAGCAACATTAACCATATGGTCAGAATTTTCCCAGGAAGCCTCTAGGTGGCAGCACAACCACGCCACTCCGAGAGTCTAATTCCTACCTTTCTGTGGCTCAGTAGAAAAAATTCTTGACTATTTCCACTACGTCTTAAGCGTTACGATGATTTACCTTAAAGCTAGTCTCTTATGAAACAAACCTGATGTGGCAAGGTCTATATTCCCTTTTCTTGATTTTTCACCATCGTTCTCATTTTCTTGACTATTCGGTTCCATTTTCTCGGTGGTTGCCTGAAAAAAAGATTTTTCCCCTCTTGAATAAATTATTTCTTTAACGTTCTAAAAATGATTTTTTTTAACAGTAATTTTTAGGCCAACAAGGTGGTTTGCCCATAAAAATTTCCTCCTCTGCTTCCTAGGCAGCTTCAAGGTGAGAGCCTGGATTGGCTGGAGGGAGACGTTCTACAGGAAACAGGACATCCATGTGGGTCACTATCTCCCCAAACTCCCTATGACTGCCTTGGACATACATCCCACATTTTTCTTTCTTTCATCATCAAAAGTTCAAAATCATGGCTAGCACCCAGTTGTTCCTGAAAGTCTTTCAAATTGGCTTAGGGTCATACCACCGGTGAAGTCTTTCTGTGGTTCTGTAAAGGTTACGGTTAGTTTCTCATTGGCCTATCTTGGGCATGGTTGCCTATGGCCCTTAGCGCTGTGGATTTTAGTCTGAAGTTCTCATCCTTCCTGGGCTCCCAATGAATCTCTATTACTAGAGTTCCAATTCATTCTCTCCTTTTCCCTCTCCTCCCCACTCTCAGCCTACTCTTCTCTCACTGGTTCTTATTCCTTTTCATCAAAATATGGATAATTCTTAAAGATTTCAACTGGACCCCGTTTTCCTTCACCTGTGCTGAACAACCTTCTGATACATCAATTATTCTCATGGATTCACCATTACATTCTCTGTGTATGACTCGTATTTTCATCTCCAGCTGTGAGAGACCATCAAGAGCTTCGGTTTCACCCTTAGGGTTAATGTCCTTCTCCTCCAAATTTGACAATTTCTGTTTATGGCACCAGTTCTTCCCACCACATAAACTTTGATCTCTGACTCATACCTCATGAATATTCATCATTTGCCAAGTCCTACTAAGTTCCCAACACACCCGTTTTCATATCCATCACTTCTTTTCTGTTTCTACGGCTGGGACTCCAGGTTTGCCTTTACTCCTTGTTCCCCTCTAAGGGGTCTCTGTGATTTGGACCTTACTATCTACTTGCTACATCACTGTCATGTTCATCTCCATGGTACCTCAAGTTATTACTCTAATGCTTGTGTCCCTTTCTCTCAGTAGTACCTCGAATGTATCAGTTTTATCCTTGATGTAATTTATAACAGTAAAAAAAAACTGGAACAACTTAAATATCCAACAATTGGGGAATGATTGAATTACTGCATGTCCATAAAAAGAATACAATCATGAAAAAATAAGATGTTGAGTAACACTTAATGATATGTGAAAATACTGTCTAATGATAAGAAATGTAAATTGCATATATAGTTTGATATTTACATGTATAAGATTATATACATTCCTATACATACACATAAATATATCTGCTAATACATATATTAACATATATTTAAAAATAGAAAACACAAAATGTCAATTGTGATTTTTTTAATGTGCTTAAATTTTGGGTGACTTTTTCTGCTCTTTACATATATTTTATATATTCCAAAATGTTCTACAATGACTATGTATTATTTCTGTAATTGAAAAACAAAATTAATGCAGTTTTACATTGTCTTTCATTTGGAGCCAATTGACCCTAGAATGAAGTCCAAAATTATCCTTCTATTACAATAGCTGCTTGGTAAAAATAAATAAAATGTTGAATTAAATACTAGCTAGATTATATTTTGACTTAAAGAGAGCAAGTTAATGATTATTGCATTTTTTGGTAGAAGTTTCTTGTAAAAAGTTAAAGTTAAATTTTAAAGTGTGTATAAAATATTGCATAAATTTTACAAAGGTTTTAAGATAACGGTTTCAGAAAAGGCATTATTAAATGTTTCATAAAGTATCCTCATGGGTTCTCAAGAACTGAATTTCTTTATCTCTCATAAGTATATATATTTTACCCATAAATCAGAATTTGCCTCTCAAAATGAAAGGTCTTTAAAGTTAATGCATTGGTGGAAACCATCACCGAATTCGTTAAAACAAAGAAATTTTAAACAACAAAACTTTCAAGTTTCTAAAAAGTTTTACAATAGCATTTAGTGGCAAAAATGTGACTTTTCTTTGGAGGATGGGGTAGTTTTGAAATCCTCATAATTAGATGGGCATTTTCTAATGATGAATAGTCATGTATCAATTCTGGAAGAATATAATATTAAGTTAAAATGCACTTTTAAAAACCTAGGCAGGAAATATGCATCACCTTGGTATTATTTAATGGATTTTATAATATTTTAATATATCAACAAGTCTGAGTTGAATCCCTGCAAGAGACTTAATGAGTGAACATAGTTAGTTGGTCTTTTTTGTTACATTTAGGTTATGGTACCTGTGTGTGCTTACATTGTTTGCTATATGAACCACCAACATGGTAGTAGGATTTGAAGATCAATCAGTTTACCATTGCAAAAGAGTAAGTTGGGTTTTATAATTTTAAGTGCTTTCTCACATATGTAGAAATATTAATACATGATGGTGTTTTATGATGTCTATATGGAAAATACTGGCAGAAATACTTATATTTAGCTTCCCTTTCCCCACAAAAGGATTAGGTTATAGAAAACTATCTGAGGCTGGGAAATAAATTTGTAATTAAATATTGAAGAATGAGTCTCTTGAGAACACTGGTGTTTCCAAACACTATAAACAAAATATAAAACTACAGAACACGGCCAAAGCCTCCCCAGACCAAAAATGTTCAAAGAAATGAACATATTTTATTAAATCTAAAATACCATCAATTTTTTTTTATTACTTTAGGTACTACTAAGAAATAAAACACACCATCTGTTAAATATGACACACTATTGATTATAAGACAGATCCTGATTTAGAGATGTTAAAATGTGAAAAGTGAGCCACTTAGAATCAATGAAAGAAGATAATTCATGAAGCCCTTTAGACCTACTGTGTGATGGAGAGGGACAGGTGCTCAAGCACCGCTTCACTAAGAGTTATTGTACCAGCGCACCACATTCCAGCAACGTTTTACCACTTAGGCGTGACTAACAGAGAACTTCTACGTTCAAGAATTCTCACATTTCTCAAGGCATTTCCGTATGCCTCAGCACTCAAACACCAAACTCCAGATAATCCAATTTACCTTACCTGAAAACGATGCTTTAAAGGTTATCCTGACATTTGATGTGGTAAAATGATAGTAGCAACAGCAGAAATCAAAATCAATATTTACTGCATTTGCCTTATGTCAGTGCTATTGGGCCCTTTATAAGAATCATCTCATATAATTCTCAGAGCAAGCTTAGGAGGTAGGTACCAATATGATTTCCTTTATACAAACGAAGAAACTGAGGCCCAGGAGGTTAAGTGACTTACCCAAGGTCATACTGCTAGTAGGCAGGGGAAGTGGGAACCCTGCCTGTGCTGATGGCCTCTACACTGCATCATCTGGGCTTGGAGTCACACCGGCTCCAAGTTGTCCTCCAGTATTTAAAGGTTTTGATCCATGACAGGCAATCTATCATCTGAGAGTCTCGTTTATTGCTGAAATGATTCAAACTACTTTTTCCATTTCCTTTCTTTCCTCTACCTCCCACTCATTTATTCTGTAAAAGATTAGACCGCTCCTGGAATCTCTCCCCTTCCTAGGGCTCCTGGAAATCCAACTGTCCCAGCCATCAGCTTATCTTGGAGATTTCTGTTCAGTCCAGGTTCTGATGGATTAGAGGCCAGATGTGGAATCCTTGTTAAGTAAATAAATATTATGCATTATTTATGGAATGTATACTCTCAAGCTTAGTTTAAATGTATACTAGTCATCAAAATCTGGCTACTGCTAGCAAAATATTCAGACATAGTAAGAGAAAAAGCAAGCAATTTGAGTAATAGGAACTATTTAAAAATACTTCATATACACTGAGGAAAAGAAGAATACACATTTTCTAAAAATCTTGCATTAATTTCAGGATGTCTTTGAGTAATAGGTAGTTGATGTTTTCTCCACAGTTTTCTGTAGTCTGCAATGTATAAAGGCTATCTGAAATCAAGAGAAATCCCCAAAGCCAGGTTAATTAACTCATGTCTGGATACTCCATCCTGGAGGCTTATTACTTTTGTACTCACATCATTACTTCAAAGGAAATGAGTTCAAAGTTGGCAGTGATACACTCAGAGGCTGGCTTCAAACAAACCCGCCTTGCTGGAAAAATTGTTTTCTGACCTGTATTTTTCTTTGGTTACAGCTCCACAGAGGAGAGCCCTTCCCTTCTCCAATTGGTAACACTTTTTCAAGAATGAAAACAAGTAAATAAAAACAGATCCCTGGACATGAATGAATGAGAGCACAGAAAGGTTGCATGGGACTCAGCCAGGAGCTGGCTTCCCCTTAACTGAGAATGCGATCCAAACTGCCTGGGTGCCAGACTCAGCCCTGGGGCCTCGGGTGGGAGGTGGCAGTTTCTTGGCTTGAGAGAGACATGGTCTAGCCCAAAACCTACCTGGCATCTGGCTGCTCATTTTAACTAGAATCTTGGTGGTGAACTGGCCCAGAGGACGACACTGGAAGATGAACTAGAAATGTGAAGCGGGAGCGCAGGCACCCCCTCCTGAGATCCAGGGCCTAGGTGCTGAGCCTGCTTCTAGCATGGAGTTGCTGGGGAGCTTGGACTTATCATTTAACCTCCATGGATTGGGACAAGTGATGTCCAAGGTCCTTTCCTGGGCAATGGTTTTGTGACTCTGGGCGATTTCCTGGCTCTTGTCTTGAATAACTTATCTGGGCACAAGCCTGGAAAATCAGTCTATTTATGCTCTGGCACCACAACCCAGGTGTCACATATGCTGTGCATGGGTTTTTCTTTTCACTTTTATACCTCCAAATATCTACTGCTGTTGAAAGAGGATCTACATGGAGAATCAGGCTCTCCATGTCTTAAACTTTTTTGTGTGTGTACTAAACTTTTCAAATAAACAAAATAATGAGGTTTTGATCCAGGTAACTGGATAGATAGGCCAGGTTAATTTTTGATTTACCCTGATGTATGCTTTCTTGAAATCTGTAAATGCATCTGTATCTACATACCTTTAATGACTTTTAAAAATCATCAAATCTAGCAGTCTTACAACTACTTCTAGACAGAGAAAACCAGTTTCTAAATAAATGTTTACTGACATTTGCCTTCTAAAAGGAATTTGCAGTTGGTCTCAGTTGTAAGAAAAACAGCACCTACTCAAATGCCTTCACCCTGCTCTCACTGCAAAATGCAACGTTTCAAGAAAGATCCAATTGTCTGTAATTTTCCTGGATTGGAAAATATAAGTACTGAATTTTCAAGAGGAAGGCCTAGGGCTTTTTAAAATGGGAAAAACAGACCTACCCTGTGACTTAGTTTGAGAAAAGCAGATGAAGTAGTTTAGATACCCAGTAGGTGAGTTTGGCCCATGGTCAATGAGGAAGAATTGCCACAAACCTGGTGAGATGGTGCTGGATAGGAGGGAGAGCATGGGCTACATCATTTGAGATGAGTTGGTGAG
>PVKP010030037.1:0-28335 GCA_004027715.1 Plecturocebus donacophilus
ACACACACACACACACACACAATTGACAGACTGGGAGAAAATATTTGCAAACTACATATCCATTAAAGGTCTTGTAGTTAAAAAAATTAAACTTTAAAGAAATTTTTAAAATTTAACAATAACTCAACAAAAAGCCCAATTAAAAATAGGCAAGAATTCTGAAAACTCACTTTTCTGAAAATGATGTAGACATGATAAATAGCTATATGCAAAGAAGCTCAACAAAACTTATCATTAGAAAACTGCAATTTAAAATAAAAATGAAAAATCACTGTAAAATATTCTAATGGCAAATATTTAAAAGACTATACTAATTATTCATAATATGTGGAACAACATAAACAGAACTCTTATTCACTGCTTGTGGGAAAGCAGAATTGCACGACACTTCAGTAGCCAGTGTGTTCATTAGTTATGAAGCCTAACAAAGCTTCACTATACAACTCAGAAAGCATTCTCCCAGGTATTATACAACTGATTTGAAAATAATGTACACACAAAAACCTACATGCAATTGTTGATAGCTGCTTTATTCATAATAGCCAAATTCTGGAAGCAACTAAGATGCTTATGAATATGTGCATTGATAAACCAATGGTGGTATTCCCATATAATGTAATTCTACTTACCAATAAGGAAGGAACAAGCTATCAAGGCACAAAAAGACACAGAGCAACCTGAAATGCTTATTGCTAAGTGAAACAATCAAGTCTAAAAGCCTACCTATGGTATAATTACAATAATAAGACATTTTGCAAAAGGTGAAACAATGAAGATGTAAAAAAATCAGTGGCTTCCAGAGGATCAGATTGGGCAAGGTGGTTGAATAGGTGACTGGGAGTTTTTATAGTGGTAAAACTGTTCTGTATGACCCTGTGTGGTGCTACATAATACTAGCGTTTGTCAAAACCCATACATGTTTAGAACAAAACAGCAAACCTTAATATATTCAAGATAAAAAAAAAAGGATTCCAAGATGCAAAGTAGATTGTGACCTAAGCATTTAACTATATTAGAATTGTATTGTGCAACTTCAATAAAGAGATGGATAAAAACGGTGCTGTCTTAAGTAATTTTGGAAATGACTAAAGGCAAAATAGCTGACTAAAGGCAAAAGTACTGCCTGTAAATACTGTATCCTAGTTGATAAAGTTATTTTTCACTGTTATATAAACTAACACTACTGAAACCATCATATATATATATATATATATATATACATATATATATATATATATATATATATACATATATATATATGTGCATGTGTATATATATATATATATAAATAATGAGATCAAACAATTAAGTTAAATGTTACAGGTGGTGAAAACTGGAGTTTGAAGTTGCAGATAAGCAAGATGAGAAACTTGGAATAATTCATATGGTAATGAATTAGAGCAATGACTATGAGCTCATTTTATTTTAGCATAGATACAAGTGATCTATGCAGACAGTTTTTTAAGATAGCTACACAAATACAGGTTAGTATTTACTTGTATATTTCTTTACCCTGTCAGCTAATGGACACTAGAAGCAAAGGGATCCCATTAAAAATGAATATAACTAGTACCATGATCTTGGTTTCTAATACCATTCTCCAATGAAAGAACCTAGAGTCCCTTGGAAAAATGTCAAGTTGTAGAACTGGGGCACAACATATACAATATAAGCCCAGAGGTTCTTTCTGTTCTTCAAAGTAAGAAAGTGCTAAAAACAACCAAACAATAACAATGGCTGAAGTTGGGACAGTTTGAGGAACAAAATAAAGTATTATTGGATAACAACTCAAAGTATATTCATGAGTTATTTACTTTTAACTAATATAAATAAATGATTGATAAAAAAAAATAGAAAAAATTTCTGTTGAGTTGCAAATAATTTAGGTAGACTCTTTACCCTGAATCTGATGGAACATAACTCCCCGACACACACTTGTTGAGAGGGGTTGTATACAGTGACTTTCTTCCAAGGAGCACAGTATCAAAAGGGAATGTGGAAAGAGTAACTTCTTGGTGGATAATCCAGGCAAATACTTCAGCAGGGCAATCAAGTTAAACATTAACAGTAATGAGTCATGGTAATAATAAACTTGTACACCCTCAATATATATGATGAAAACAGCACTTTACCTCTGTGGTTTTCACCTAAAATTCCATAACACTAGTCTAATCAAGACCAAAATATGAGACAGGTCAGAACTGAGGGACATTCTAAAACTGCCTGACTAGTACTTCTCAAATGCCAAAGTCATCAAAATCAAAGAGTCTGTGCAACTGTCATAGCCAATAGAAACCTGTGAAAACATGATAAATAAATGTAAGACTGTCTCTTGACTGGGATCCTGAAACAGACAGTGAATATTAAGGGGAAAATAAGGAAATCCGAATATAATATGTAATTTAAACAATAATTTATCGGTATTATTTCATCAGTTGTGACAAACATACTATACTAATGTAAGGTATTAGCAATAAGTGACCCTGGATATACGAGCACTCTCTGCACCATATGCTTTAATGTAAATAAAAATTTATTTTATATTAAAATAATTTCAAAAATTAAAAAAAGAAATATATCTATTCATTCAAAAAATATTTTTTAGAACCAGCTATGTGCCAGGCATTGTTGTAGGTCCTATGTGTAAAGTGAAGAAAATACATATTTAGAACGAAAATTCTCACTGTTGGAGAGTATATATGTCAAGGAAATTGGTTTAAAAAGTGAATTATGCTACTGAATGATGTAGTTTCAAAATTGAAATAAAATATATCTTTTCCTGGATTATTAAGACTTGAACTTTTAAATTTTTATTATTCTGATTTATTGTAAACAATTATGGATTCTAATTCTCAGTTTTCATTGCAAAACAAAACACAAGTTACCATAATATACTCTATTTCATATATCTTAAGGTCATAATTATTGAACAAGATTTAAATATTAAGATTCCAGATGGATACTTCATATTGTGCAGCACATATTTTTTTACACATAAGACCAAGTATATTGTTTTTGCTCTTGTTATTCTTATTTTTGTATGTATATTTAACTCCTTAATAAGTATTTATTGAACTAGAAATACTCCTTCAAATGAAGAATTCTCATTATGAAACAAATCTCTCCCCCAAAATTCTCACTGGTTTATAACAGCAAGGATATAGTCTCATTAATCAGTGTGTTTCTCCCCACTTTCTGGAATGAGTGCTCTGCCCAGCAAGTTTTTATTTTTTCTTCTCACAGTGATGGCAGAGGTATAAGATTGTAAATGAAAACACATAAAGCAGTAAAATACATTACAGCTTAACAAATTATCACTTCTGCCTTCTTCAACATGCCTAAGCAAGTGAGCTGGTTTAGCCAAGATGAATGGTTGAGAAACTGTTGTCATTGCTTTAGCAAATTTTTGGATATAAAATTCATTGAAAATTTGGGGCTATTAATTATGTGCATTTCACCTAATATGAATCAAGCACACTGAAATGTAGTACAATGTAAATTAAACCTGGCAGGATTCTTGCCCTGATGGAAATCTGTAAGTCAGTGCAATCAAATTTCTGGTAGAATAGACGGTCCTATGTGTGGATCAAGAAAAAAAAATACCTGTGAGTGTGCAAATTAGAAAAAGGTTACTGTTATGGCAAACATATTAGGAAAAACTTATCCTCCCTCTGATTAAGTAATTATATCCAATGTTATAGTTTGACGAATGTAATGTAAACTAAATTTTAACCTTCTTGATAAAAGACAGGCAAGCCCCAGAATTGGCGCTTAGCCTGGGAGGGTCCTTGGCTTTGCCAGCAAAAGGATTCAAGGGCCAGCTGGTGGTCAAACTGCAGCTTATACAAAAGTGGCAGTGTACAGCAGCAGCAGAGATGCTACGCCTTGCAGAGCAGAGCAACCCTATAGGCACTGTGCCCATATTAGCAGCTCAGAGGCAGTGTGTATTAGTCAGTTTTCACACTGCTAATAAAGACATACCTGAGACTGGACAATTTACAAAAGAAAGAGGTTTATATGGACTTAGAGTTCCACATGGGTGGGGAAGCCTCACAGTCATGGCAGAAAGCAAGGAGGAGCAAGTATCATCTTAACTGGAGAGCAGCAGGCCAAAAGAGAATGAGAACAAAGTGACATGAGGTTCCCCTTAACAAACCATTGGATCTCATGAGACTTATTCACTACTACAAGAACATTATGGGCGAAACTACCTGCGTGATTCAATTATCTTCCACTAGATCCCTCCCACAACATATGGGAATTATGAGAGTACAATTCAAGATGAGATTTGGGTGGAGACATAGAGCCAAACCATATCATTCCACCCCCTGGCCCCTCCCAAATCCCATAAGGTCACATTTCAAAACCAATCATGCCTTCCCAACAGTGCCCCAAAGTATTAACTGATTTCAGTGTTAATGTAACAGTCGACAGTCCAAAGTCTTAGCCAAGACAAGGCATTTCTCTTCCACCTGTGAGCCTGTAAAATCAAAAGCATGTCAGTTACCTCCTAGATACCATGGGGGTACAGGCATTGGGTAAATACACCATTTCAAATGAGAGAAACGAGCCAAAACACAGAGGCTACAGGCTCCTGGCAAGTCCAAAAATCCAGTAGGGAAGTTAAATCTTAAAGCTCCAAAGTGATCTCCTTTGACTCCATGTCTCACATCCAGGTCACACTGATGCAAGAGGTGGGTTCCCATGGACTTGGGCAGCTCCACCCCTGTGGCTCTGCAGGGTACAGCCTCTCCCCTGGCTGCTTTCTCAGGCTGGTGTTGAGAGTCTGTGGCTTTGCCAGGTGCCTGGTACAAGCTGTGGGTGGATCTCCCATTCTGGGATCTAAAGGACAGTGGCCCTCTTCTCATAGCTCCACTAGGCAGTGCCCCAGTAAGAACTCTGTATGAGGGCTCTGACCCCACATTTTCCTTCCAGATAGCCCTAGCAAAGATTCTATGAGAGCCCTGCCCCTACAACCAACTTCTGCCTCGACCTCCAGGTGTTTCCATAGGTCTTCTCAAATTTAGACAGAGGCTCCGAAACCTCAGTTCTTGACTTCTGTGTGCTGGAAGGCTCAACACCAATAAAAGTTGACAAGGCTTGGGGTTTGCACCCTCTGAAGCCATGGCCTGCACACTACATGCATTCAGCCATGGCTAGAGCAACTGGGAAACAACTGTGAAAACTCCCATGCTATTCACAGCTCCAGACCCTGGGCTCACCCCAATAAACCACTATTTCCTTGGCAGTCTCCAGGCCTGTGATAGAGAGGCTGCTGTGAAGACTACTGACATACTCTGGAGACATTTTCCCCATTGTCTTGGGGATTAACATTCAGCTCCAAGTTACTTATGCAAATTTCTGCAGCCAGCTTGAATTTCTCCTCAAAAAATGGAATTTTCTTTCCTATCACATTGTCAGGCTGCAAATTGTTCAAACTTTTATGCTCTGTTTTTCTTTTAAAACTGAATGATTTTAACAGCACCTGAGTCACCTCTTAAATGCTTTACTGCTTAGAAATTTCTTCCACCAGATATCCTAAATCATCTCTCTTAAATTCAAGTTTCCCTATAATTCTCGCGCAGGGGCCAAATTCCACCTGTCTCCTTGCTAAAACATAACAAAAGTCACCTTTGCTCCAGTTCCCAAGTTCCTCATCTTCATCTGAGACCACCTCAGCCTGGACCTTACCTTATTGTCCACATCACTATCAGCACTTTGGGCAAAGCCATTCAACAGGTCTCTAGGAAGTTCCAAACTTTCTCACATTTCTCTGTCTTCCTCTGAGCCCTCCAAACTGTTCCAACCTCTGCCTGTTACCCAATTCCAAAGTTGCTTCCAAAGTGGAAGTTCAGTCAGGGTGGTGGGAAGTTTTAGAGGATAAATTATAAAGATAATTGTAGGAAATAGTCACAAACATTCTTTGAAGGCCTGGGAGGGTTGTATAGCTTCAGTAAAAGGTTTGGCTAAATTCAAGGGGAACTACAAACCACTGATCAAGAAAATAAGAGAGGACACAAACGGATGGAAAAATATTCCATGCTCATGGTTAGGAAGAATCAATATTGTGAAACTGGCCATACTGCCCAAAGTAATTTATAGATTCAATGCTATCCCCATCAAGCTACCATTTACCTTCTTCACAGAACTGGGAAAAAGCCACTTTAAACTTCATATGGAACCAAGAGAGAGCCTGTATAGCCAAGACAATCCTGAACAAAATGAACAAAGCTGGTCTATACTACATGGCTACAGTAATCAAAACAGCATGATACTGGTACCAAAACAGAGATATAGAACAATGGAACATAACAGAGGCCTCAGAAGCAACACCACGCATCTACAACCATCTGATCTTTGACAAACCTGACAAAAACAAGTACTGGGGAAAGGATTCACTGTTTAATAAACAGTGTTGGGCAAACTGGCTAGCCATCTGCAGAAGCTGAAACTAGACCCCTTCCTTACAACTTATACAAAAATTAACTACAGATGGACTGAAGATTTAAACATAAGAAGTAACACCATAAAAATCTTAGAACACAACATGGGCAACACCCTTCAGGTTATAGGCACAGGCAAGGACTTCGTGACTAAAACACCAAAAGCAATGGCAACAAAAGACAAAACAGATAAATGGGATCTAAGTAAACTCCAGAGCTTCTGCACAGCAAAAGAAACAATCATTAGAGTGAACTGGCAGCCAACAGAATGGGAAAAAATTTTTGCAATCTACCCATCTAACAAAGGGCTAATATCCAGAATCACAAAGAACTAAAGCAGATTTATAAGAAAACAAACAAACAAACCCATCCAAGTGTGGGCAAAGAACATGAACAGACACTTTTCAAAAGAAAATATTTATGCGGCCAACTAATATATGAAAAATTGCTCATCATCATTGGTCATTAGAGAAATGCAAATCAAAACCACATTGAGATACCATCTCACACCAGTTGGAATGGCAATCATTAAAAAATCTGGAGACAATAGATGCTGGAGAGGACATGGAGATAAAGGAACACTTTTACACTGTTGGTGGGAGTGTAAATTGGTTCAAATATTATGGGAGACAGTGTGACGATTCCTCAAGGATCTAGAAATAGAAATTCCATTTGACCCAGCAATCCCATTACTGGGTATATACCCAAAGGATTATAAATCATTCTATTGCAGAGACACATGCACAGGTATGTTCTCTGCGGCACTGTTTGTCATAGCAAAGACCTAGAACCAACCCAAATGCCCATCAATAATAGACTGAATAAGGAAAATGTGGTACATATACACCTTGGAATACTATGCAGCCATAAAAAAGATGAGTCTGTGTCCTTTGTAGAGACATGGATGAATCTAGAAACCATAATTCTCAGTAAACTGACACAAGAACAGAAAACCAAACACTGCATGTTTTCACTCATAGGCAGGTGATGAGCAATGACAACACGTGGGCGCAGGGAAGGGCACAACACTCAGTGGGCTAGGTCGGGGGGTGGAGAGGAGGGAAGGGGAGGGAAGTGGTGGCAGGGAGAATGGGGAGGGATAACGGGGAGAAATGCCTGATGTAGGTGACGGCGGGGTGGGGATATGGAGAAGCAAACCAACATGGCGTGGATGAATGTATGTACCTATGCAACAATCCTGCAGGATGCAGGATGTGCACACGTACCCCAGAGCTCAAAGCACATTAAAAAAAAAAATGGTTTGGCTGAAGGCAGCTGAATTCTTTCAAAAGCTTAGGGCATAAATACATAGGAAACCAGAAGAGTGTATGTAAATAGCTTGTTTATTTAGGTGGTCTTAGACTAACCTTTGATCTTACGTGTGGGAAACTGCTCTCTATGCAGGGATTTGGGAAACACCACTAGTGGTGTTTACTCAAGGCACTGGTCATGTAATCTGTACTAAATAAATTCGAACTTCACTGTCTGGTCAGGGTCATGGCTACTAACTCTTTATTGGATCCTTGTCAGTGTCCGTAAGCTGCCCAGACTCCCAGCCTGCTCTTTCCCTGGATATCTGTGTCTGAGTGCATTTGTTCATCTGTCGCTGGGTCAGGGTCTGTGGGTCAGACCAGGCATTCCACAATTTCTGGTGTCTTTATAGCAGTGCTCCACTCCCGGTACCAGTTTATTGTATTAGTCCACTTTCATGCTGCTGATAAAGACATACCCAAGACTGGGCAATTCACAAAAGACAAAGGTTTAATTGGACTTACTGTTCCACATGGCTGTGGAAGCCTCACAATCATGGCAGCAGGCAAGGAGCAGCAAGTCCCGTCTTATGTGGATGGCAGCAGGCAAGGAGAGAATGAGAACCAAGCAGAACGACTCTCCCAGTAACAAACTATCACATCACGTGAGACTTATTCACTACCATGAGAACAGTAAGGGAAACCGCCCACCTGATTCAATTATGTTCCACCAGATTCCCCCCAGAACATGTGGGAATTATGGGAGTACAATTCAGAATGAGATTTTGGTAGGGACAACGGTGCTGCAGTTATATTTATACCTACTTATAATTACATGTAAATTAAGCAGTAGTTTATGCAAACATTTCTAGGAAAAGGGTGGTCACTTCCAGGTGCTGAGTTCATTGCCATAGAAAAGGGAGGTAACGTTGAGTGTTGCCATGACAATAATAGGTTGACATGGCATACTGGTGGGCATGTCTTATGAAAAGCTGCTTCTGCTGGGCCCTGTTTCAGCTAGTCTTCGACTTGGTCCAAAGTTCCAGCTGCCCCACTTGGTAGGGGCAGCCAGTAATGGCAGCTGGTCCTGCCCAACTGTGGTAGGAGACAGTAGAGTCCTGCCTTCTACCTCACCCTCAACTATTCTTTGTGGTGCCTTCGTGTGCAGGGAACTAACACACCAGCCAAGTTACAACACAACATTATTGTTAAATACTCAAATACATTCATTCATTAAATATGAGTTTTAATGAATGAGTGTACTTGAGTATTTAACAATAATGTTGTGTGATAACTTGGTATGTGGTATGTGGTGGTCTGAATAATGCCCCCCTCCAAATAAGAGACTTATGTCTGAAACTCCACAATCCTGAATATTGCCTTATTTAACAAAAGATGACTTTACAATTGTGATTAAATTAAGAATCTTGATCTGTAGAGATCTAGGTGAGTCCTACCTGGAATCACAGGTGTCTTTGTAAGAGGCAGACAGAGGGAGATTTGACACACACAGAGGAGGCAAGACAATGTGTCTATGTAGGCATAGACTGGAGTGAGGCAGCCAAAAGCCAAAAAATGAAGACAGCCACCAGAATCTGAAAGAAGTAAGGAATGAATTATTTTTTGGAGCCTCAGGAGTAGCCCTAATCTCAAATCGGTTTCATCCCAATGACACTGAATTTAGACACTTAGTCTCCTGAATGTGAGCAATTGCACTGACTGCGTTTTAAACCACTAAGTTTTTAATAATTTGTTACAGCATCCATAGGAAATGAGTATATTGGATAATATAACTATAGTAATGTTTACAACTTTTGTATGTTCAATATTATGAATTTTGAAAAATGTATAATTTAACCATTAAAATAAACAAGATATAAAATAGTTCTATTATCCTCCCCAGTTCCTTTATACCCATTTATAGGTAACCTCTCATTTCATCTTCAACTCCTGACAATTACTGATTATGCTCACTTGTCTCTTTGTTTTGCTCTTCCAGAATGTCATAAAAATAGAATTATATATACTGTAGACTTTTGGGGATAGCTTCTTCCATTTACGAAATTGTATTTGATATTCATCCATCTATTTATTTGTTTGTTTATTTATTTATTTATTTTGAGACCGAGTCTTGCTCCGTCACCCAGGCTAGAGTGTAGTGGTGGGATCTTGGCTCTCTGCAACCTCTGTCTCCCGGGTTCAAGCAATTTTTCCACCTCAGCCTCCCAAGTAGCTGGCATCACAGGCATGCATAACCACTCCCAGCTGATTTTTCTATTTTTCGTAGAGATGGAGTTTCACCACACTGGCCAGACTAGTCTTGAACTCCTGACCTCAAGTGATCCACCTGTCTTGGCTTCCCAAAGGGCTGGGATTACAGGCCCACTGTTCCCAGATCCATATATTTTTTTTCTATATGTATGTAGTTTGCTCTTTTTAATAGCAGATTAGCATTCCCTTACATGAAAATTTGGTGCACCAATATCTGTGTCCATCCAACAGGTTAAGGACATTTATTTCCAGGTTTTACCAAGTATACAGAATAGTCACTGTAAACATTCACATATGCTTATTTTATGTGAGCATCATTTTTATTTTGGGTTAATGAATGCTGTGAATGAATGCTGTGCCGTTTTGTAGAGTAGATTCACACTTTTATAAGAAGCTGTGTAAGTGATTTGGATAGTGGCTTACTATTTCACTCCCTTGTTCTGTACCATTGGGATGGGAGAACTCTGGTTGTTCTCCATCCTCAGCAGTACTTGTACTTTGTCTTTTTTTTCTTTTTTAACATTCTAATAGATGTGTGATAGTCTCTTATGGTGGTATTAATTTGCATTTTATCTAGTAACTAAACATTCTTCTAATTCATTTTTGGTTGCTGTTTGTGGTGGCCTTTTTATTATTACATTTTGAGATTTCTTTATGTATTCTGGATACAAGTTCTTTACTGATATATTTTTGCAAATGTTCTTTCAGCTGCAAATTTTGTCATTCTCTGAATAGCATCTTTCAAAAAGATGGAAAATTTTACTTTTGATGAAATCCAATTTACTGATTTTTTTTCTTGTTTGAATTATTATTTAAGTGTCATATACCTATATGTTTTGATAAATAGCATTTGACCTAATTTCCATCTGATTGTCAATTCTGGGAACATAATTGCTTTATTCCTACCACTTTTTATTTTTCTGGATTCTCAATTTTTAAATTATGTTTTTCCTATGGTTCTGCTGAATCAAAACATACGTTTAACTCTTTGAGATGAATTCATACATCAGAAAGCAATTTATAAGATAGCTTGCTTCTAGGTTTTACAGCCAGATATTCAGATTTTGACTATAGGCCACAGTGGAACAAGAAATATCACTTTCTAGATTCGACACAAAGAGTCTTTCTAAACTGCTGAATCAAAACTTGGGTCAACTCTCTGAGATGAATGCATACATTAAAAAGCAGTTTCAAAGACAGCTTTCTTTAAGTCTTTATCTCTGGATATTTGGTTTTTCACCATAGGCCTCAATGCAGTCTGAAATGTTTCTTTCAACATTCTAAGTAAAGAGTATATCTAAACTGCTGAATCAAAACATATGTTCAAGTCTCTGAGATGAATGCACACATTGCAAAACAATTTCTCAGATAGCTTGCTTCTAGGTTTTATACCCCAATATTCTGTTTTTCACTATAGGCAACTATGGACTCTGATATATCCTTTTCTAGATTTTACAAATAGAGTGTTTAAATTGCTGAATGAAAACATAGGCTCAGCTCTCTGAGAAGAATGAACACATCATAGAGCAGATAGCTTGCTTCTAGGTTTTATAGCAGAAAGAAAGAAAGAGAAAGAAAGAAACCGCAAGCAAGAAAGAAACAGCAAGCAAGAAAGAAAAATTCAGTAGAGCTAAAACAAGAAGGAAGGAAGGAGGGAAGGAAGGAAGGAAGGAAAGAAAGAAGGAAGGAAGGAAGGAAGGAAGGAAGGAAGGAAGGAAGGAAAAGAAATTCAGTAAAGCCAAAGCTGACGGCTGCTCTGTACTCATGACCCAAAGGGCTTCTGAGTAAAAGTGTATCACTGAACCAGTTCCAATAAGATAAAAATAAATATAGTAAAAATTTATATCTAAAATTATAAAATTCAAAACATCTAACATTTGAACAAAAATGACCAAGAATGCATCAGAATAAATTGCACATTGTAAAAGGAGAATAAATATAAAGGATCTAGACTGCCATTTATGTTAGAAATAGCAATCAAGGAATTAAAAACAGTTACTATAAATAAACTCCTTATTTTCAAGAAGGTAGAGAAAGTCATGATCATTATAAGAGAATGAGATATTATAAGCAATGAAGATTGAAATACAATTTCTAGAGATGAAAAATATGATACCTAAAATGAAAAAAATACCAAATTGAAATAAGAGCTAAGTAGACACTATAAAAGAATGTATGAGTTAACTTAAAGACATGGCAATATAAAATAATGAAAAATAAAATGCAGAGAAAAGACCGAAAGAGATGAAAATAGCACCAATGACCAGTTGGACAATATCAAGTAGTCCAATGTACAAGGGAGAAAGAAGTAGAAAGGCAAGAGGAGGAGCAAGATATATTTAAGAATAATAGCTAAATCCTTTCAAATTTTGAAGGAAAATATAAGGTATTGTAGTTTAGAAACAAATGAACCTCTTAATAAACACAAAATTAACATGAAGAAAAAACACTTAGAAATAACATAAATATATTCCTGAAAAGAATAATAAAAACAAATTCTTGAATCTGACTACATATCCAAAATCTTAATGGTTCCAAAGCATAAAGAATATAAACAGAATACAAGAAACTTCATAACTGGATTTCTGAGAAACAGTGATTTTAAAATCACTAAAAGCAGCCTCAGAATTGGCATATTACATACAGAAATTTCAAAAAATAACATATCTGACTTCTTACTAGAGTATACATGCCATAAGACAATGAAGCGAGTCTAAAGACAAACAGTAAAACTAAAACTCTATATCAGACAACATATTTTTTCACAAATGAAGGCAACATTAAATATTTTAAATTATTTAAAAATTTAATTTAACTATTTAAATAATGGGCACATAATAGTTGTATATATTATGGAGTACACGTGATGTTTTGATACAGGCTTATAGTGTGTATTAATCAAATCATAGTCACTGGTGTATCCACTGTCCTAAGCATTTGTCTTTTATTTATGTTAGGAACATTACAATTATTCTCCTTTAGTTACTTTGAAATATACAATAAAGTATTGTTGACTATAGTAACTAAAGTCACCCTACTGTGCTATCAAATACTAGATCTTATTCAATCTATCTAGCTGTATTTTGTACCCATTAACCATCCCACTTTATTCACCTGCCCTCTTCTCTACCCTCCTCAGGCTCTGGCAACCATCATTCCACTCTCTATCTGCATGAGTTAAGGCTTTTTTTAAAACTTCCATATATGAGTGAGAACCTGTGATATTTTTCTTTCTGTGTCTGGCTTATTCCACTTAATATTCTCCAGCTCCATCCCTGTTGCTGAAAATGACAGGCTTTTTTGCTTTTTTATGGCTATATATGTATATGCATAACGTTTTCTTTATTCATCTATTGATGAACACTTCACTTGATTCCATATCTTGGCTGTCATGAATATGCTGCATTATTATGGGAGTGCAGACATCTCTTCAATATACTGATTTTTTTTCTTTGGATGTATACCCAACAGTGGGATTGCTAGATCATATGGTAGTTACTATTTTTAGTTTTTGAGAAACCTCCATACTCTTATCCACATTGGTTGTGCTAATTTATAGTCCATCAACAATGTGTGAAGATTCCCTGTTTTCCACATCCTCAGCAGCATTCATTATTGCCTCTTTTGTATAAAAACCATTTTAACTGGGGTGAGATGATATCTCACTGTACTTTCGATTTTCATGTCTCTGATGATTGGTGCTGTAGTGCATGTTCTATATACTTGATGGCCATTTGTTTGTCTTTTTTCTTTTTTTAGAAATGCCTATCAGATCTTTTGCCCATTTTTAATTGAATCGTTGGATTATCTCATATGGAGTTGTAGCAAAAATAATTTACCACCAGTAGACCTGCAATATCAGACATATTAAAGGAAGTTTCTTATGTAGAAAATCAGTTTTAGAAAGTAATATTTTGTGAGCTTGTGGAGAGTTCATGATCCTAAATTAGAAAACAAAACTAGTCAGCTAATGAAATTATTAATTAAATATCCCCAAACAACTAATATTATCCCCAGAAGCAAAATACTCAAAATGTAGTGCTCTTAAATAACTGCCTTAAAAAAATGCTTCTGGATTCTGTGGATAAGATATTTGGACGTGTTACATCAGAAGCGGATTTTCTTTGCTCCACAGTGTCCAGGACCTCATCTTGGAAGACTTCAAGACTAGGATAATGCAATGACTGAAGGCTGGCATCAACTGGAGGTTCCTTTACTGATACGTCTGCCAATGGAACTGCAATGACATGAAGACAGAGATTGTCACTTCAACTTGACAAATCTGTGTATTCTGGTTCCTCACAGCATGGTGGTTGTTGAATACCCAGAATAGCTACATGGTAGTTTAGGCTGTCCAGATTGTTATTCCAATGTCAAAGAGAAACCTGCTTTGTGTTTCATTACTTACTGTTAGACACTATTACAGTCACAGCAGTAAAAAGTCTGCCCAGAATTGACGGGAGAAAGCATATATCTTATCTCTAAGTGGGGGGAGTGTGAAAGACTCTACTGCCATTTTTTTAAACATCCACACCTTCTTATGCTCTCTGATTCTTCATCAGCTTCTATTCCTTTTTGTGTGTTCTGCAGCAATGAAGTGTGCAGTTTTCTGCTTTCCTCTGGATCTCTCTTACAATATATTCTTATCCTTTTCCTCAACCAGCTTCCTTTTGTCATTCTTTTTTAACACAACTCAAATGATTATCAATGGTCATTGCGCATCATTTCATCTCAAAATAGGATATACGATGCCTTATAAGAGAAATACCCCCTTTATTACATTTTGAAACAGTTTATGACCAAGAACTACTTTATCTAAAACCACTTAATTCATGAGTCAATGACCAGCGCTAAATTGGACAAGACCAGGAAAGGGAGATAGGATATGGAATGGAGCAATTTTATTGCTTCTCTCATCAGAGGAGATCTTTGTGTTTCTGTGAGTCTTTCTGGAATGCTTCTAACTACATACTGTATAAATCTTTTGCCAGCTTTGTCAAACTTTTGGTTTATTATAGCAAATCAACAAAATATAAAAGTCTGGCTTTAAAAACTTTTATGAGCACAAGTCAAAGGCCACTTAACTAAAACAATATTGAAAACAATAAAACATACGGCAGAACAACTTATTTAATATCTTTTTTTGATTGACAAAGATGTTCCACCTTTGAATAATCTATAGACAAAGAAATGTACTTGCAGTAATGTTAGCACAACTTTTTTTAGCTTTCTAAAGAAAATGAAGGATCCAATAATGTATTTTATATTAAAATAAAATCTTCTTAACAAAGAGAATGATTATCTTAAAGAGAACTTGAAGTGACTTTTTTTTCAAAACTACAGGTTGAGAAAAAATTAGAAGTATTCTCTATTCCTATTGAAATGATATCACAAAAACCTTAGTCTCAAAGAATTTAATTAAACTAAGTTGAACATTTGCTATATAATAGATATTACAATAATCAGTTCATTTTCACTTTTCATATTAGAAGTCTCAAAAAATCCAGGAGTTGGCTATTATAATTTTCATTTTCCAGATCATATTACTGAGCCTTAAGTGTTTAAATAACTTAACTGGTATGGTATATCAATAAGGATAGAAGAAGAAATTAAATCTATCATACCATCGTTCAAAATGGGAAAATTAAAACAAACCTACAAACAAAAAGACCATATGGCCGGGCACGGTGGCTCATGCCTGCAATCCCAGGGCTTTGGGAGTCTGAGGTGGGTGGATCATCTGAGATTGGGAGTTCGAAACCAGCCTGACCAACATGGAGAAACCATGTTTCTACTATAAATACAAAATTAGCTGGGTGTGGTAGCACATGCCTGTAATCCCAGCTACAAGAGAGGTTGAGGATTATCCCTTGAACCTAGGGGTGGAGGTTGTGGTGAGCTGAGATCCTGCCATTGCACTCCAGCCTGGGCAACAAGAGCTAAACTCCGTCTCAACAAAACAAAACAGAACACCTAGGACTAGTTATTTGACCAATCTGGTAGATAAGAGAGACTCATATTTTGTTGTAATTTTATTTGAATAAATAAGGAAATGTAACTTTTCTTATATACAGATATTAGAAGATCAAATAGATTGTATAATGATAATAAAGTTCAAAAAGTTTAATTAATTTGTGGAGTACATAGATCTTGTCAATTGCTGGGCCACAACTGGACCCAAATCTCATTTCTCTCATACTGCAGCACTCTTAACTATTTTATTTATCATAATATTGTTTTCATGTGGAATTTCCGTCACAACTCCTTTTACAATCACCACAAAACTTATCTATGGCCCATCTAAATCTGCCCTACACCACAGTTCTTTTCTATAATTCTACATATAAAAGTAACTTTCTAGAACACCTATTTATAACAATACCTGATAGTGTATTCATAGTAATTTGCTCTATATTATTCTAATTAATTAACCTAGTGACATATCTTTTATAAGCTTGATAATTTTAATAATATACAGGCCAAATATCACCAGCTTTTACTTTTATCAGTGTGCCTTGTCTATGGAAGCTTATTAGAGCAAACTAACAATTTGGGGATAGAAAGTAACCTTAAATTGCCAGTTAAAACTGGCAAAAATTGTCTCAAGTAAAATAAGCAAGTCCCTAGAAAGAAAACATTACCCCCAAAACAAAATATATTTCCTCAGGAATAATAACTATTATTGTACAAATATTATATCAGAACCACTATTAAAACTATTCTCAAGTCAGTTTTGTGCCTCAGATAGATAAATCTATAAATAGATGAATAGGTCATTTAAGTATTTAGCTTATCTGCAGCACTAAGATCTTATCAAATAATTCATTAAATTGGTACACATATGATGTCAGGCACTACCAAAACAAAATACCTGATTTAAACATATTAGAATAATAAAACATTTTATATTATCCTTCCATCATCGTTCTGAATTGGAAAAAACGATCTAGGGTTTTTTTTTTGTTGTATTTACAAAAAACATACTTTGCTTGGGAAAAATTAAGGAATGCAGACAACCATTTTAAATATGTAAGGTTAATGTGGTGTATTATTTTCTTAAAATACATTTTTTGGATTAAGCAAGTCTATTTGCCAAAGTTCAATGTTGTTTTTACACACACACACACACACACACACACACACACACACACACACACACACACACACACAGTTTTGAGTTTCAACAATATGTCCACCAGCAGGTGCTTTCACAAAAACAATACAACCTTTAAAATTTACCTGACTCAAATATTATTTGATGCTTAGTATTGTTTTATTCCAGATTATAGCACCACATCCCTGCTAATCCCTGAAACACTTGGCAGTCATGGAGATAGTTCAGAGGATAGCTTTAAGCTAAATCATCCCCAAATCTCTGTTCTTTTTTTCTGCCCAATTTGATTGATGTCTTGCTCCTTGCTTCTATTTGCATATGGAGCTCAGTAACTTTCCTTGGATTCTTTAAAACTAAATAGAGAGTTAATAAGCACATACTTCATCTTGCACCATACAGTAAAAGATAAGGGTTTGTTCTGTAGAAGCTTTACTGAAGTCACAGATGGTGAAAATTTTAATTACAACACAATAGAAAGCATAACATAAAATTGAGTGTGTTGGTGCTTCACAATAATTTCCAATCCACTATTCTTACCCTTCCATAACATTATAACTTCTTTCTGCAAAAACAAATCACCTCCATCAATCACTACCACCAGTGTGATTTCCCCTAAAAAAAATTTTTAAAAATTAACTAAATAGAAATGAATAGAAAGTGTGATTGTTAATACTGAACGTCAACTTGATTGGATTGAGGGATGCAAAGTATTGTTCCTGGGTGTGTCTCTGAGGATGTTGCAAAAGATTAACATTTGAGTCAGCTGACTGACTCACCCTAAATCTGGAGGGCCCAATGTAATCAGCTGTCAGTCAATATAAAGAAGGAAGAAAAACAGGAAAAGGCGAAACTGGGCTAGCCTCCCAGCCTACATCTTTCTCGCATGCTGGCTGCTTCCTCCCTCAAACACTTGACCCCAGGTTCTTAGTTTTGAGACTCGAACTGGCTGTCCTTGCTCCTCAAGCTTGCAGACAGCCTACTGTGGGACCTTGTGATTGTGTACGTTAATACTTAATAAACTCCTCTATATCTGTCATCTATCTATCTATCATCTATCTATCTATCTATCTATCTATCTATCTATCTATCTATCTATATCTATCATCTATCTATCTATGTCTATCTGTCTATCTATCGATCTATCAATCTATCTATCTATGCTATTAGTTCTTTCTCTCTAGGGAACCGTGACTAACACAGAAAGCTTCCCATTTTCCTAAACAGTTCAGGTCTTATGAAAATACTTTGTGCTCACCATTTCCTTTCATATATTGTCAAGGTCCAATTATTTCCACATCTTGATAGGCTATCGGATGTTTTCTCAAATCAGTAATGTTCCCCCACTAATAGATGTCAGCTTTTAAAATATTTCAAAAATGCCTTCCTCCATTATACGTATTGAAGAGTACATTTTATCTGTGACTTTACTGATGATAAATTAAGTATATTTCTTCAACAAAATTTATAAAGAAAGCATAATCATAGGATCCATTTCTTTAAAATATAACTGAATTTAATCCCTGCTATTTGTGATTACACATAATGCGAACCTTAATTGATTTGTCTGGATTTGTTGACTCTTCAAATATTTCAATTAAAGTTTTTCATGTGTATAGAAATACATCTATATGTTCCTAGGTGGAAGACAATGGTTTCTTACTTGCCAAACAGTCTTTTAAGGAAGAAAGAAGTGGCTTAAAGCCCTTTTCCTGGTACAGAAAAATGAGGAAGTGGATATTTTAACATTGAAATCAAAAGAGTACTCTGAGTTGAATGAGAAACAAAGTATAATATACATTATTTCTTGCATTTTAGCACAGCGTCTTTTTTACAAAACATATTTGACTACCTGTGATTTATGCTGCACAATAGCTTTCTTACGACTCTTAGGTTAATCTTTTTCCCCTTTCCATTACCTGAACATATCAGTATGTTTTCTTGTTGAAATAATTTGGAGTAGTAATTTGCAAATTTCTTCTGACAGCCCTTAAGGTACAATAAATTTCTCAAATCAGTAGGAGCCCTTGAAATGTGTTTTCAACATCCCTGCTGCAAATGAAACTAGCGAGCTACAAATGTGCAAGTGCACAGAAAATCAGAAAGAATGAATTTTTCACTTACACAGAATGGGATGTTTCCATAATTATTTGTAGCCTGGGGCCACAAGGAAGTTTCTCATTTAGAATTTGGTTTTACAATCAAGATTTTTTGTTTATATGACTGTACTATATTTAATGAATTTAAATCCACCACTACCACTACCACTATATACTTGACTCCAATATATACTTTTCTTTTAATAAACAATAAATTATATTATTTTTATATATAATATTAAATAAATATGTAAAACAATTTCACTTAATACCCATGGGATAGAATAATAAAAATATTTAGTCTAATATAAATTTTCATAGATAGTAAATATTTTCTTCTGTGACTGATAATGACGATGGCAAGAGCAGGTGGCAGAGAATCGAATTGCTGCTGAGTTTCTCCACATGAGAAAATATTTTATAGCCTCTATATCTTTAAAATTCTCCAAATTATGATATATTTTATTTTTGATTTTTTAAAAAGCTTTATAACATTTCACTTTTTTGATGATTGCACTTCTGCCTCCAGGGCAGTATGCTGTAATTAAACTGAAGGTCCTTAAGTCAGACCACTGGAGTGCAAATCCTTGCTTTTTACACATTAACTTGGGCACGTGACTTGGTTTATTTAGGATGCAAAAAACCATTTCTAAGATTGGTAGCACAAACAGGAAAATCCAATATAATAATGTCTTCAATATGTAAGTGGTTACTTTTCTCTCATGTATATTAATTATAATGGCCAACTATTCTGAATTTCTAGGAAGACTTAATGAAGTCAACAATTTAGGCTTCCTGTCTCTGTCTATCTCTACTGCCATCTTCAGGTTTCCGTCGTCAATGCCATATGATAGGATGTTCCATCCTTATTTCAGGGTGCATAAAGGTAGAAAAGGGAAGGACAGAGACTACAGCCCAGCTTAGCCATTTCTCTCCTTTAAGAAACCTCTGTGTAATTTCCAACTTTCATTTATATCTCGTTGGCTCAAACTTATTCACTTAACTATAGTTAGCTTCCGTTTCACTTACTGTCACTGACTAATCACCTCAAACTTTGGGAATAAAAGAACCACTATTTTGTTTTGTTTGTAGTTTTTATGGGTTAGGAATTTAGAAGGGACATAGAAATAATGACTTGTCTCTACTCCAAAATGATTAATGCCTCAGCTAGATAGACCAAAAAGCAAGGAGTAGCTTGATGGCTGTAGGCTGAAATACACTGAAGGCATCTTCACTGATGTGTCTTAGGAGTAAACACCCAACATAAAGCACAGAAGCTGAGTTCTTTCCTAACCTAGACTTGAACATCACACAGTATAATTTGAATTCAGTCTCTTCCTTCCCACATACATACACCATTGCAGACTAAAGAGGGGTACTGGCATATTTCCAGAAAACTATATTTTGTGGGAGATACTGTTTGTCATCTTTGGAAAATTCAATCTCCTGTCTTTACAAATGAGTCTCAGAAAAGCTAATCCTTTGTCTAGGTGCATTTCCCCCCTGTAAAAATTGTGGTTTGGCTGCCTCTATAAAAATGAGAGGTTATTCAGCAGAGGTCTTTGAATGACCTCTGTCCATCTATAAAATAAGTAATATAAGTAATATAAAACTATCTCTAAAACTTATTATCAACCATAAGTGAAATATTTCCAGTTATCACTTTGGGGACATTGTAAAGAAATATAATATGATAACCTATGAGGATTCCCCACAGTCTGAGGCTTTGCTCCACATGGATTCCACATTGCTCAGGATATCTGCCAATGTATTATCACAACCTATTGATTTGCAGCATTTTCATGTCATGGCTTACACAGAAAACATAACAATCTGTGACAAAAATTGATGTGTCAAAGATTGCTCATACCCTGAGTTGCCAGAACAAAGAGTTCTGGGCCACATAGGCCCAGCTCAGTTCACCTGTCTGCTGAGGAAATCAATAACTCTTCACAACTTTAACACACTCTCCACTGTTATCAGCCTTTGCTGGGCCAAGAACCTCTATTTTGTAAACTACTTCATATAATTTTTCCGGAAGTTAATGGGCTACTCCATCAGATTAAAGATTTAAATTTTAAGCAACTATTTATGTAATCCTGAAAGCACGTCAAGGTTTTATGTCACTAAACTCTAGTTAGGTTTGAATCTATATTCCATTTCCAGTGATCATCATTTTGCTTCCTTAAGATTTATTACTTCTGGGTTGGGTAGGATTAGGTTTTTATATTTCTGTAGAAATCCCTTAAACTGAGTATCACATTTTCTTTATTAAATTTGTTTTTTTCTTTCAAAGAGTGTGCCTCATCTCTTTTGTGTCCAGGTCTTTCCATTAATTGCCAAAGAGAAGCCCACATTTAATGAGATTCTGCATTAAACTTTCTATTCTAAGTAACCTGTGCAGACATTTTCCTCCAACATACGTTTTCTTGATAAAAGGAATTCTGGCTCCAGTTATTCTGCTACCTGTAACACCTTACAAAGATATTTTTTGAATGAGAACAAGTTGTGTCAGGTGGAAAATCACCATTTTGCAATCGTAATCTTCCAGAAACTACCAGGCAAGCAACCACAGAGCTCCTGGAGTTGAAAGTCATACACACCTACGTAAGATTTCGAATTACATTGTCTACTGAATCATTTTAAAACACAGTATAAATTAATAGCAAAGAAATAGAATAGGTTAACCCAGTTAGAATAGGGCACATTTTGGGTGAAATGATCACAATGAATCAACCCTGTGTTACTCAATATTCATATGTCCTGTGCCTCTTACTCTCTCTGCCACAACATCCTTCTCTGTTGATAAGACAATTATGAGAATCAAAGGTGAGATTTGAGGAAGGGGATCCAGCTCAAAGACGATGCCTGGAGCCAAGTATACTAGCTCTATTGGAAGGATGGGCAGCAAGCATGCCTGTCCAGTAAGTATAGCTTGCCTGTGATTTGCAGAGCGGCCATGCTTATTTACTAGGTTTCTGCAGTAGAGCACACATGAGTGCCACATTGGACCATAAAAAATGTCACCAATGGGTGATTGATTTAGGGAAACTTCACAGTCAAACTGAAGGAAGTATGATTTGTGCTTATTAATATTTTAAATTTACTGTTTCCTTCCATCCCTTTTTATCCATAATGGAACTCTTGTTTTTGCCTTTATCTACACCACTTATTCTATTTATTTTACTTTATATCATAGGTTGCTAGCTTATATTTTATTCATAACAATTTTATGAGTTCTTCCTTTGTCTCATAAGCTATTTGCTTGGTCACTCTCTATGAATTAATACAGCCTATGATTTTCACCCATTCTACTATTTTTCATCATCTTTAGCGGAACTGAATATTCTTAAATAATAGAGCACTTTGCACTTAGATAATACAAGTGTTTGAAACTATGGCTATGTTGAATGAAGTAGAACATAGGCCCCACAGGGAGGGAGCGCTTCTGGACTCCAGATTGCTCACATTCCATTCTGAAACTCATCAGCAGTCATTCTGTTTCAGTTGCCACTGAAACTCCATTTAATTACTTTTCAGTGACTGGTGTTAGAGATGATTTGTGTTCTGCAAAGACACTTCTCCAGTTTCTTGTCACATAGCACCTTTACAGAAATTTTACTTGGGTTAGTGTGAAGTTTTCAAGAGGATTCAGACATCTCCCAAGGTGGTCTATAATTCCAGATCACCAGTAGCTCTTGGAAGAAGACTAATTTCCAAGAAGACACTACAGAAAATATAAACATATTTTTGCCAGAGACAATTAATTTATTCTAATACATGTGTTGTTACTATGACCCAGGTACTCCTGTAGGTGTTTAGCTCAGGAAAATGAACAAAGACACCACAGTACTTCAATAGGTAGAGACAGACATGATGCATTCCTATCAGACCTCCATTTGCGGGGAGGGTAATTAACTGTCAGTTACAGATATTATCCTCTAAAATTAGTCATTTGTGCCAAGGGCATGCTTTCTCTTGTTTAAGCCAATAACTATACGAAGCAAGGGTGTTAAGGTGATCTCATTCAGGAGGGCAATATGGTGCTTCTTTGATGGGACATTTTGAGGCAAGAACTTTACAATAACCTTGTCAAGTCTCTTAGGTCTATACAGCAGGCTAAGTTGCTTCATTCTTTCCTTCTTTATTTTTATCCTTTACCCAGGGCCAACTGGCATCAAGGTCTGACAACTTTTCAGACTACCTCAGTTCCCTTCTGTATCCTTCGAAGGTGCTGTCTCTGGTAGACCTCTTGCATGACTAATTTCATCTTGTCTGCATCTCAGAGAAGCCAGATTAACTTATAGAACAACACAAATAAGCAATGAGATATATAATATGTTACTTTTTGATAAGTTCTATGGGGGAAAAATGTGAAACAGGAAAATAGAGATGAGAAATAAAAGGTAAGTGGAACTGCTGCTTTATGCTATTTGGGCAGTGGGCAGTGGGGGTTATAGGCCAGAGGAGGTAAAGCAGCAAGTATGCAGTTATCTCAGGAGGGCTGCATTCCTGACTGAGACCGAGCTTGTCCAACCTGTGACCCACAGGCCACATGTGGTCCAGGATGGCTTTGAATGTGGCCAAACACAAATTCTTGAACTTTCTTAAAACATTATCAGGTGTGTTTGGTTTCTGTTTTTTTGTAATTTTTTTTTTTTTACAATTGTTTTTTTTTTTTTAGCTCATCAGCTATCGTTAGGAATGTTAGTGTATTTTAAATGCAGCCTAAGATAATTTTACTTCATACTGGCCCATGGAGACTTTACATCTTAATCTTTGGGTATTGCTGTGCTACACCAAGTCAGGGGCAACATCTAGAAGAATGGAGACAATATATTTTTTTTCCTATTCATAGACAAATGTATTCTATCCACATTACCCCGGGGTGAAGAAAGGCCACTGAGTAATATGGATCAAAGCTAAATAAAAGCACCAAATTCATATAGCCTTAGAGACAAGGAAGAGAAATCTAATAGAGGATAATGAAAATATATAAGACCGTATTGTAAATTGTCTTTTAGATACTGTGATTAGAGTTAGGATACTATATTGAGACTGTGGTAACTTATGATAAACAAAATTACTCGAAATTATTAGTTTGCATACAATAGATAGGCTAGCCTGTTCACAATAGGGGAATTGTTTACTTTGCTATATAAACAAAATATTCTTTAAGCCAGAGGCAGAATATCAAAATACTGAAACCTGGATCTACTATGTAGATAAATTACTTAAGTCATTTTGTACTTATTTTTCTCATTTTTATAAAAATTAAACTTATTTTAAGTGATTAGACAGTACATGTAAACAATTTAGAACTGTGCCTGTTATTTTGTAAGAGTTAACCAACTATTAAACCAAATGAATTTTAAACAACTATGGGAAAAAAGATATGTCATAATTCTGAAAGGGTTGAAAATTACTGCTTCTTAAAGAGCTATGGTTAGGAGTATGCAACAGGTTCTTTAGTTGAAGGTAATAAAAAAGATTGATTCAATTATTGACATAATTCTATTTTCACTACTTACTGTTAAGAGAAACTCTGAGAAGTATTTTTATGGTATACTTGTTTCCTTTGACTTATTTTTATTTTTATTTTTTGAGATGTCATCACAATCATATTGACTTAAGTACTGTGTGGATGGCCTTATGTTTGCAATAAAATAAAATAAGATAGTTTTTATTAACTACATGAGTCATAGTGATAAAAGGGCATGATTTTTCAGCATTTTAATTTCTCATTAGTCATTCATAGAAAAATTACTTTTGTGAAGTTCTCAAATAAAATAGCTTCTAAAAGTACTTATAACCAAGAAAGGTGACTTGTAAAGTAGAAAAAGTATAAGATACTTGAGTTACCTTTTCAGTACAAGGTTATCTTGAAAATATATTTATAATTTTGGAAGCTATAATTATTGAATTGAATAAATATTGCCACTACTAATTTGAAGGATTGAAAAAAGAAATTAAATTGAGCATTATGTATCCTTTGCAACATCCTTACTATACTATGAAAGAAACATTGATTAAAAAAACAGCCATTACAACATGGCACAATTTAGCCTTTATCTATGGCCATGGACAGACAGTCTATTCTTTTACTAACAGCACATTGTCTTTATTTTTTGTAGTTTTATAGTATGTCTTAAATTCTAGTAGAACTTTGCTGTCCTTCAGTAATAAGTTGGCTATTCTGGATCTTTTTCCATTCCATTTTTTTTTCTCTTTTTTCTTTTTAGCTGGAGTGCAGTGTTTTTATTTTTGGAAAAGATGAAGTCTCATACTCTCTTGCCCTGGATAGTCTCCAACTTCTGTACTAAAATAATCTTCCCACCTTGGCCTCCTGAAGTGCTGGGTTACAGGCATGAGCCACCGTACCTGACCCAAATCATTTTTAAATTAATGTTTGCATAAAAAGTGCCAATTTCCAAGGGGGGAGGGGAAACCTGATTGTCATTTAGTTCGTTATTAATGAACACATCATATCTATACTTAATTACTCAAAAATAACTCCCTAAAAGAAAAAAAAAGTCATTCAGTTCTGCTATGGAGAGTCTTCTCCAAAAACACGAAGAGTCTGTGGCCATAAATAAAGGTTAAATTGTGCCATATTGTGATGGCTCTTTTTTATTAGGCAATTACATCAATAGAGCAGAATAGTGAATCTATAAACTGACTCACATAAACATAGTCAATTCATCTTTGATAAAGGAGTAAAGACAATAATACAATGAAGGAAAAAATAGTCTTTTCAACAAGGTGGTGCTGGCACAACATCAACATGAAATAAAATAATAATGTGGAAATGCTTCATAAAAATGAACTCAAAATGTAACATAGATCTAAATGTAAAACAAAAAATGTAAACATCCTGGAATATAACATAAGAGAAGATCTAGGTGAGCTGGGGTATGGGAATGACTTTTTAGATATAATATCAAAAGCACAATCTGTGACCCAAATCACTGACAATCTGAACTTAATTAAAATTAAAACTCCTCTGGGAATGGAAATGTTAAGAAAATGAAAAGACCAGCCACAATGGAAGAAAATATTTGCAAAAGACTCATCTGGTAAATGACAGTTTCCCAAAATTTACAAACAACTTTTAAAACTTAACTATAAGAACAGGAACGAAGACGTTAATAAATGGCCAAACACCTAAACAGGTGGCTCATCAAAGAAGAAATATGATGGAAAATTCACATATAAGAAGATCTTCAACATTATATGTCATTAGAATATGATAAAGTAAAGCAACAATCTGATATCATTACACCTATCAGAATGACAAAAGTCCAGAGCACAATACCAAATGCTGACAAGGATACAGAGGAATAGGAACTCTCATTCATTGCTGGTGGAAATGCAAGATGGTATAGCAAGTTTGGAGGATAATTTGGATAATTTGGCAGTTTCCAAAAGTAGACATAATCTTACCATACAATCTAGCTCTCCTTAGTATTTACTCAAATGAGTTAAAAACTTAGCCTCACACATAAACCTGCATAGGGACATGTATAAACAGGTTTTCATAATTCTTGGAATGTGGAAGCAACTAAGATTCCTTTGGTAGCTGAAGAAACTGCTACAAATAAACTGGCACACCCAGGCAATGCATTATTTCTCAGCACTAAAAAGAAATGAGCTAACAAGCCATGCAGAGATATGGAGGAATCTTTAATGCAAATTACTAAGTGAAATAAGGCAATCAGAAAAGGCTACATGCTGTATGAATCAAATGATATGACAATCTAGAAAAGAAGAAACTGTGGAGACAGTAAGAAACTCAATGGTTGCAGGGAAAACAGGCAGCCATGAATAGGCAGACCAGAGAAGATTTTAGGACAATGAAACTAATCTTTATGGTTCCAGAATGGTGCATGCTCATCATTATACATTTGATGAAAAAAACAACATAGAATATCTAACACCAAGAGTTAACACTAATGTATATGACGGCCCACCTATGATAATGATGTGTTAATGCAGGTTGATCACTAGTAATAAAGTAAACCATGTTGTGCTGAATGTAGGTGATAAAGAAGTTTGTGAATGTGAAGAGGCAAGTCTTCACAACAATTTTGCTGTAAACCTTAAAGCATTCTAAAAAAAATTTCTATTTAAAACATGATCTGATATCTCATCTCTGATTTATAGGTCCCAAAGGAAATTATAACTTTTATGAGTAGGAAAATGAAGGACTCTCATAGTTATATTATGATTTTCTTGTAAAAATTCTCATAACTAAATCAATAATCTATGTCTTTGAACTTTTAATAAACTGGATCAAGCAGCAGAAAGATGGATGAGAAATAAAAAATATTTAAATGTATTATATTAGAAATATTAAAATGAGATACTTCTGCACATATCCGACACCAGTCATTTTTATAAAGGCACATTTTTTGGTGACTATACCCTAGAGTTACCCACAATGAGCCACATCCTTGTGAAGTCTTCGCTTCTGATGTGCAAGAGGAAGAAGTCATTTGTCACTTGTCACTTCTAGACAGAAGAATAGGGTGAAGGTAAAAGAATGTTGCAAATGTAACCAGAGTCCCAAATGAGTGAATTTTCAGTTAATCAAAAGTAAATTATCTTGAATGGGTCTAATTCAAACAGGTTAAAGTTCTTAAAAGAGGGGTTGCAGCCCTCCTAAGGTGAAAGAGTCTGTATGCTACTTCCATTGAAAAAGCCAACTACCATAAGTTATTCGCCAATAAGAAAATAAATTTTGCCAACAACACTAGATAACTTGAAAGCTTAACTTCCCTCAGTTAGATCTCTTAAGAGAATATGCTTCTGCACATACATTAACCACAATCTTTGGACACCCTGATCAGAGAAACCAGGTAAACCATATCCAAACACCTGGTTGATAGAAGCTGTAAGATAAGAAAATGTGTGATGTTTTAACCTAGTAAGTTTCTGGTAATTTGTTATGCAGCTGCAGCAAACTAATACAAATACTAAGAATGTAGGAGTGATTTATGAATAAAAGAAAATTCTAACAAATGAATAGCCTTTCAAAAACCAAATCCATAGTCAAAACTTTTCCTTTGACAATGTATGTCTCACATATGATTAAAATTGAATTTTAGGGAAATATCTGGGATAGAGTCCTACTTGTTTTTTTTTTTTTTTTTTTTTTTTTT
>PVKP010030038.1:0-28335 GCA_004027715.1 Plecturocebus donacophilus
GAAGAGTGGGGGCAATTAATTATTTGGGGAGTGTAAGTATTCAGGACTTGATAATTGATTGGATATAAGACTTGAGAGAGGAATTAAAAATAATTTCTAAATGTGGGGCTTTACCAGGCAGATAATTAGTTCTGTTGCAATTTAAAGATATTGGAAAATTATGGTGGGAAGATAGAACTATTAAGGAAGTATAGACATATTGAGAAAGTATAGAATTAGGGGATTATGCTACCTTAGAAATGGCTATAAACTATAATATTTTCTATATCAAGCTGGATACATAATCTGTGGTGTTATCTGTATATAGACAGTATTTTAGTCCACTGAACTGTTAATATCATCTAGAGGGGAAATTTCATAGAGATTTCCAAGAACAAAGTCAGGTCAATAAAGACCACAGAGTCAATGGGGAGACTCCGTAGAAATGGACAATAAGGCAGGAGAAACACCATGACAGAAAGTAGCATGGACACCAGCAACATAGAGGGGAAAGGGTTTTGAGAAATAGTATTTAAAGTGGTGGAATTCTACTTGGATATTGCATAAGATGAGTCAAAAGGAACTACCATTGGATTTGGCAAAAGCAGTTATAAAGGTTAATGAAATGTTTATCCAGAGAAATTTTTTGGTGAGTAAAGGTAAATACTGGACTGGTATAAAATAGGTCAAAAAATTAGCAAACGAAAGATACTCAGCATTATTGATCATCAAGCAAATGTAAATCAAAACCATAACGAGATAACATGTTATGTCAACTGGACGGCTTTCATAAAAAAGACCTGTAATAATAAGTGATGGTAAGAATGTAGAGAAACTGGAACCATCATACACTTTCAGTGGGAATATGAGATAATGCAGTTGCTTAGGAAAACAGTGTGGTAATTTCTCCACCTGCTAAACATAGAGTTATCAGATTATCCAACAATTCTGCTTCTAGACACATACCAAAGATAATTGGAAACATAAGTTCATACAAAATCTTGCACACACATATTTATAGCCACATTATTCTGAATAGCCAGAAAGTACAAACAACTCAAATGTCCGTGAATTGATGGATGGATAAATTTAGTCATAAAATGAATGAAGTACTGACGTATGCAACAATATGAAAAATCATGAAAACATGATGTTAAGCGAAGGAAGCCAGACACAAAGGACCACACAGTGTATTATTCCATTTGAATGAAATTTCCAGAGAGGCAAAACTAGAGGCAGAAAGCAGATTAATGGTTTCCTAGAATTTAGGAAGCATGCGAGTGGGGAGGAGATGGAGAGATGAGGAGGTGACAGTGAAGGAGTCCAGGTTTGTTTTTGGGGTAATGAAGTGTCCTAAAAATGAAAGCGGTTATAGATGCACGACTCTGTAAATATGCCAAAACAATTGAATTGTACACTTTAAGTGGGTGAACTTTTGTGACATATAAATTATATCTTAATCAAACTGCTCAAAAAATAGAAAATTAGCTAAGGAAAACAGCAAAGGAAAAAGGAAGGAAAGAAGAAAGGGAGACAGAGAAGCACACAGTATTCAGTACATTTAGCTTGGGTAGAAACAAGCAGGGAAGGAGAAGAAAGACCACGTGTTGAGATACTATTAATTCCTGCTTTGGATTTAAGGTGTTTATTAAATTATTAAACATGCAGAAATATTTTTCAAAAGACAGCTCTTTTCAGTGAACAATTATGATATTGGATAACCAACCAAGGATTATGATTAATTCAATTTTGTTGACCTGAGAGTCAAAAAATAAAAATTCTTATTTGAAAGAATGAAAGGATAGCAGGACGGAAGCCCTTGAAAAGACAAGACAATGTTAGTGACAGGATTCCTGCTTAGTAGATTTCAGTTTCCACTTAAGGTTTCCACTAATGTTGGATCAATCACTCACGATCAAGGCACTAATAATGCGCTTAGAACAGTAACCAAAAAAAGTAGCTTCAAAGCAACTTTAAGGAGTAGTTTAAATGGTCAAAGTACAAATTAAATAGCACAAATGAATTAAATCTCCCAATATCCTCATCAATAAAATAAAATTGTTTACCAAATAATTTATAAAATCCTCACTCACTCTGGATTTTAATAAATCTGAGACATCTAAATGAATCTCTTCTAGAACGCTATTCCCTTATTTAAAAGGTGTCAACTTCCATGAGTGGAAGAATTATAAAAGTGTCATGCCAGGTGGTCTCCATGGGTCAACATGCCCTAACATATGAAAATACCAATAAATATGAAAAAACAACTTCAAATTCCCACAGATCTGATAAACATCATGTTTTCAAATATAAATGATTTAACTATGATGTGATAATTTAGGGGGAAAAAAACTTTTGTTCTGTCATAATAATTACTTGACTAAATGATAATGATGAAAGGACATTGGAAAACATTTCAGAAAGCTTTATATAAAAATAAAGATAAAACATAGAGAAGGAAAATTAGGAAGTCAAACCATTTATTCTATAATTACAATTTGATACTCATTTTTTTCATAAATGTTGATTAATTTCAAGTAAGAAAAGGAAATCATTGAAATATTGGGTTGCAGTAGAACTAAGATTAAAATCAACAGCTGGAGTGTTGGTGAGGTAGCTGTGTTTCTTGGCACCAATTTTGTTATTCATTTAGGAATGTTGTTTAAAGGACTGTTAATTAGCTACTCATGGCGTATGGGCTCAGTGCAATGCACACATTTCTTCACATTATGATGCATCTGTTACCAACTAAATATACCATGTGGTCTAATGATTGTATCAGGATTTGAGAAAGAGCCTGCTTCTTAATTAGGATTATAAAAGTATTACAGACAAAAAGATAATCAAATAATCTTATAGTATTAGAGTTGGAAGTGAATTCGTACAAACTTCTCATTTTATAAATGAGAAATCTGAGGCCCAAACAGGTTACATAACTTCCTCCTGATAATTTAATGTGGGAGAATTTAGGATTCCAAATGTCCTAACTCCTTGTCTGTCTCATATTTACTATACAAAAAAATAATAAACCACTATAATTATTTGCACTAATTCTGAATTCAAACAAAGCAAGTTTTCAGACATTTGACAATCAAATTCCAACCTTTAAGTATAGCAAAAGCAACACTTGGAAATGCAGAAGCTAAACTTGATTTTCCCACAATACTGCTTTGTCAAAGAAAAATGGCAATGTGGCTCTCCAGGCAAGTAGTTTCCTAAACGACAGAAAATCCATCTTCTCTTGAACTGCATCTAACTTCTGATAATCTCATATATAACTTAAAAATGTAAATATTAAGTATATTTTTATCCTTCTAGACGTTGCATTTTATTCTTCATATTTGTTTGCCAAATGGACGAAGTTAAACAGGGAAGAAAAAACATTTAAGATTAATGCAGTAGAGGAGAGATGCCACACCTAAAGTCTGAGTTCAGCTCCCTGAAACAAATGATGAGAGGGTTGTTAAGAGTTGGGGTTGGGCAATCACAAGCCATCTGTTTGCCCTCTCTCAGAGAACAAGTAAACTTTCCCCTATCTTCATGATGGGGAAATTTTACCACTTGGAGCAAGACAGCCACCTAGATCAGGCTCCTATCTTCTCACAGCAACTGGGCAGTAGGGATGCTAGCCCCTTTGATGATTACCTTTCAAGGGGATGGCTCCCAGGTCCTTGAGAGAGACAGTCCTGGGTTCCAAAACTGGTAAGGAGCTTTTAAAAATATTTTCACTTCAAAAAGTCAGAGGAAGAGTTTATAATAAGTGTTCTAAAGTAAATAACCCAAAGAAAAGGGAGGGAACCCTCCTCGGTTTTCAGGGCAACTAGATACTGAGAGGGCAGGATGAGAAAGAGGTTAAAGGCCTAGAGCCAGGAGATAGCCTATCTAGAATGTAGTCAAACCAAGGGACATGCTAGGGCTGACTTGGTCATGCCCAAGGATGGTTCTTCCCAGTAAATATCATCTAAAAAATGCTGATTATATCAGAACCATATAAAATCAGCCAAAGTGATTTGATGCATGAACATTTTGTAATTACATGTAAATACTTAGGTGATCAATTTAGACTTTAGGCATTTGGAAGATTCTATGCCTTCTCACATGAAGAGCCAGCTGTTGGGGAGAGACAAAGGATAAAGTGTTAATTCTTCTAGCTTCCTATCTTGTTGTTTGTAGTCTATAATTTCCACAGTCTTCTTCTACAGAGTAATTGTTTTCCTTTTCCCTATTTACTACTTCAGTTCCCCAAATTTATTTTCCTCTCCCAAGATAATCAGACCTGTCAAAGATCAAACCCCTAGAAGAACTGGGAATGGTCACACCAAAGAAAATCATGACCATGTTTGGAGAGCATGATTCTAATCTTTCACTTATCTCCATGTTTGGTTAAAATTGCATACATTGTAGCATTTATAGCTTTGCAAAGCCCAAATTCTAAATTTTATTTAGTTTAGAAAGTTTTGGCAACAAAGCCATTTAGTCATTTTTGTTCTTCTCAACTATAATTTCCATATCATATGATTTTAAAATTATATTTAGTGCCAGTATTTTATTACTATATTCTAGGTTTTGCATATGAATTTTTGATAATTGATACTAAATTTAGCTTTTTATAATTATCTGTCATTTTTTCCCAGAGTTTTACATGAAAAATTATCCATCATTTTAATCCAAAATTATTAACAGATAATTTTTAAAAAATACAAAGAAATTAACCAATTGTCATCCAATAAAGTATTCTAAGAAATAAATTTTTTGGTAACTTTAAAAAATGTTAAATAAAATTTCATGTTTGGATTGTCTTTTATATTCTTGATTTCCAATCATTTTCAAGAGAAGAAGCAACAGGATTTTTTTAATAAGTACTTTTATCTCAGTGGGGGTTTGGCTTCCAGTTCCCAAGATGAATCCAACTTGAGTTTTGGCTCCTTCTACCAAGCAAGGTGGACTCAACGTGAAGTCTAAGTCAATAACTGGAGCAAACCTCAGGGAGATTGAAGGCACATATGGCCTGACATACAGGAAACTGCGTGGCCTGGAGGGGTGGTGTGGAGGACACAGGGGAGAGACTGGGGGAATAGAGGAGACACACTAAGGACAGAATCAGGGTGATGTAGCCAAGTCTCACTGCCCCCGGAAGCTTCCATGTGGGTGGGATGGGACAGAACGGCACCTAAACTGTCATCTCTACCCCTATACATGGGGACTTTGTCAAGTGCTGCTGAGCTGGGCCAGGCACAAGGAGGGCACAAAGATTCTTGGTCAAAGTAACCCGTTATCTTAAGGCTCTGATCCCCAGGTTTTGCTGCAACTGTGCAGCAGTGCTTTCCAGAAGTAGAAGAAGAACGAGTTTGTGTCAGAACCGAGGTGAGGAATAGGTGATAATAGTTCTGTAACATTCTGAGCGTTCCTTCCGAACCCCTTAGACAATGGTATAGGAGGGTTCTCATCCCCAGAGCTGAGCAGTTCCTGGGACCGGGAATTGAGGTGGTGAGGAGACCCAGGAAAACAAAAGCTGTATATGCTTAATCCCAGAGTTCATAGAGTCAGCAAGGAGACCCAGCCTACTAGACTCACAAATTATCACAAAGCCTCAGTTTTTATTTTCTTTCAAGGCTGCCACTCCAAACCCAGGCAGAAGGCAGCTTTAGGGGAATAAAGATGAGCTCAGGGGAAGAGAGACAGAAAGAGAGAAAGATAGACTGAGAGAGAGGGCAAAAGAGAGAGGGAGAAAGATATTGATATGATTTGGCTGTGTCCCCACCCAAGTCTCATCTTGAATTGTAGTTCCCAGAATCCCCACACATCATAGGAGGGAACAGGTGGATATAATTGAATCAGGGGTGGTTTTCCCCATCCTGTTCTCATGATAGTGAATTGTCACAAGATCTGATGGTTTTATAAGGGGCTTCCCCCTTTGCTGGGCACTCATTCTTCTCCTTCCTGCCACCATATGAAGAAGGATGTGTTTGCTTCCTCTTTACTAAAAGAGTCAATTAAACCTCTTTTCTTTATAAATTACCCAGTCCCAGGTATGGTCTTATAGCAGCTTGAGAATGGAATAATACAGATATCATATGCACAGTGAAAGAAATAAGATCCTACACCAGAGGAAGTGAAACTAATAGCCAGAACAACAATTTAAAACAAGCACAACAAAGACCCTTAAAAAGATAAGAGTAACAGCACTGGGTGGTTATGAAGAACTAACAAAATATTTAACATGAATAAAATAATTGTTGACATAAAGCAATCAAGGAATGGCAATTTAAGTGGACACAAAGACAAATTGGTGAGCTGAAAATCTTCAATGAGAAACTCTCCCGGAAGGTGTCATGAAGATATTAAAAAATAAGAATAAAAAATATAAAATGAAATGCAAAACATATTGGGCCAGAAATAGAAATATCAAACCTTTCTCTAATGAGTCCTAGCTGTAAAGATGTCAGACTAATGAAGAGAAAGGACTGAATACCTGAGCAGAGAGGGGATAAAAAGACAACAAAAGGACACAGAAATCTCTTCTACTAAAATAAGCCTTCCAGCTGTAACTGGAACAGCAGTTTCCTGTAAACAAAATTCAAAAATCTTATAAATTCAAGAATTAAACAAAGACTTTAAACACAATATTTTGCACCTGGCCAAGTAGATAAGTGGAAGTGTGACAATGAAAACAAATAAACAAGACATTTGAAAGAGTGTCCTGGTTTGATTTTCCCCAAAACTGATTTTTAACATAAGAATCTGAGTAAAAGCTGCTTACTTGGAAGATGGAAGTATTCTTGAAATTATCATTCAGGGCTGGGGAAGCAAGGCAGGAGGGCTAGAAGCTAAAGGATGTTGCCTTAGAGATCAGGTACCACTGTACACACCTGACACCCTACACTGCTGAGGACTCCTGGGAGGTGGGTGAACATGCATCAGAGTTGTCCCCCGAAGGACAAAGAGTTTGAGGCATATGCCCATCATATTTCACCTCTAATTGCTAAGCATTGCTCACAAGAATGTTAACCTTGAGTAGTTTTTGCTTGTCCTGATAGGGTCTGAGCATGGTCCACTGGCCAGAGAAAGCTGTCAGCTACAGACATAAGAGTTTGCTTTATGAGATTAAAGTGAAGCAACAATTCCTATTACTACAAACAAGAAGAGGTATGACTTAATCAAGTGGATCTTGGGGAAAAAAAAGAAAACAATCATTAAAAAAAAAGAGGAGAAAAATTTTACACTGAACTCAGTGAATTAATGAATTAATTTAATGAATTGGAAATCAACACTAGAGTTATCACCCTAATATAGAGCAAAGCAACATTTTTAAAAACGTGAAAACACAGTTAAGAACCAGGAGGCTAGATAAAGATAAAGTAACATTTATGTAACACAAGTGTTAGAAGAAAAGAGTGTAAGAGAAAGACAGAAAGGTAATAGAAGAAAAGATCATGGCCGGGCACAGTGGCTCACGCCTGTAATCTCAGCAATTTGGGAGGCTGAGGTGGGTGGATCACAAGGTCAAGAGATGGAGACCATCCTGGCCAACATGGTGAAATCCCGTCTCTACTAAAAATACAAAAATTAGCTGGGCATGGTGGCATGCACCTGTGGTCCCAGCTACTCAGGAGGCTGAGGCAGAAGAATTGCTTGAAACCGGGAAGAGACTGCAGTGAGCCGAGATCCCGCCACTGCACTCCAGCCTGGCGCCTGGCAGCAGAGCAAGACCCTGTCTCAAAAAAAAAAAGAAAAGATCATGTAGAGAACGTTCTAGAATAGTAGAAAGACAAGACTCTTTAATTTAAAAGCAAACTCTAATTCACAATTAGATACATAATGACTAGTCTGAAAATATGAAACCTGAAGAAGCAATCTTAAAATGCGTCAGACCAATAAGAAAACTGACTTAGTTTTCTGCCAGGCTACTTCTCAATGGCATAATAGATGCTATAAGTGAATAAACAAATAATCTCAAAATGTTGAGAGCAAAAATAGTTACACAATTTTATTATATCCAGTTGACTCTCATCTAATACTAAGGACAAAATAAAGACATTTTCAATCAAGCAAAAGTGGTAAATATATTAAAAGGTGAATAAGAATATTGACAAAATGTCACAGTACTTGTGGTACTATAAAAATATAAAGATGCAATGTGAACTAAGTTTATGCATTAAAAAAGAAGCAACTTTTATTTCCAGTAGTAAGAAAGAAACTCCCAAATGAAATAACTAAAATGCTGAATAAATATTTTCAAACATATATTTTTAAATGCATTGATGAGCTTGTAAGTTAGCAAGGTCAAAAGCAAAGTGAACAGAGTAAATCAAAGAAGGGAGTAAAAACTGAAACCGGTTTTTTCCTTGGGGTTATTTGCTACACTGGATGGATTTGAACCTCGATTATCACAGTCTCATGAGTTATGAGCATCACAGAAAATGTCCACATGAGGCATCTACTAGGTTACCTCCTCAGAGTAAAGAACGAACTAGAAATAACCCTCTCTTTCCCCACCCTACCTACCTGTAAACTTATCATTCTGTCTTCTAAATACCTGTCAGAGGCCTGCAAGAAAGAAAACAAAATCCCACACAAAAGTCCTCACAAATTACCTCTTAAGAGCTCTGAAAATCAGTGAATGACTAGAGGGATTTTTTTTTCCTTTGTAATTTGTAACCAAAGTTTTTTCTCATATGATTTGAATTGCAGCTTTAGTTTATAGTACTGAGGTGCTCCTAAATGACTTTAGCCAAGCCTTTAGTTTAATGTAGTCCTGAACTGGTAGTACCCTGAAGTGCCCAAAGAATAAAAAGCTGAACTTCAAAACTGAATTAAAATAATTCTCATTGATTGATTTCTAAGAAATATGAATTTCAATGAGAGAGAGAGAGAGAGAGTGAGACAATGGAGAGAATGAAGAAATTTTAAAAATGGGGAGAATGGGGAAATTTTTAAAAGTAAAAAGCAATAGAATATCCAATGATACAAAGCAATATAAGCATATAAAATAAATATATTTAATATCTTTATAACATTAAAAAGGAGATATAAAAATATGAGTGAAGCACAAAAGACAGAAATGGCAAACAAATGTTAAGAATAAAATGTGACTTCTAGAATAGTAAAAATATATTTAATATTTACATTTTAAGTCAATATATGAGATTATCAGTAGTTAGATGCAGTTCAAGAAAGGACTGGTTTTCTGTTGCCTAAAAAGCTCCTTGCCTGGAGAGTCACCTTGGTATTCCATCCCTTCTCAGTGAAGTGTTTCCTCAAGACCTTGACTAAAATATCAAACTTCCCTCACTCTGGAAATTACATATATGATTTCCTCTTTTTATTTTTTGATCTATTTCTCCTTCCAAAGTGAAATCTTTATTGGGTAGTGGTTACTGTTCATTTTCTTCACTGAAGTAGCTCAGGAACTATAAGAGTGTTTGAATATACAAGTGGCTCAGTCAGTAGTTACTGAATGAGTAGAATGGTGAACCTGAAACAAATTAAAAAGAGCAAGCACAATCTAAAAAGTCCAACAGAAATAACGTATGAAGGAGAGTGAGAGAACAAAATAGGGAAAAAAATCATCAGAAAGTAAAATAAAAAGCCAAAGCTACTTAAATTGGCTGTTGCAGAATAATAATAACATAATTATAGAATCCAATATGTCTAGCAACTGACTAAAAGAAATTTCAGAAAGAGGGAACAGAAACATTAGAGAAACAGAAATGATCACATAAAATGAACAATAAATGACATGATTTATGATTTACATAAATCACCATAATATTCTAATAATGTAAATGATGACTATTATATGACAACAGTGAGGAGATCAGAGGAGAGACACCATGTTCACCATGTGTATATTTGATGATAAGATGAGGACTATAAGGAAAAAAAAAATCAAAAAATCTTATTTAGAAATGTAAATGAACGTGTTCAGCAGAAATAAAGGTTTTGTCTTTGGATGTTAATCGAGGGGTACAAAATTTCAGTTATACAAGATAAATACATTCCGGAACTCTAACATAGAACAACATGGTGATAGCTAACCATATTGTATTGTATATTTCAATTTTGCTAGGAGGGCATACTTGAAGTGTCCTTGCCACACACACATACATGCACATACGCACATACATACATACACAAACACACACAAAGTACCTGAGATTATAGATATGTTAAGTAGCTCGATTGTGGTGAATATGTCACAAGGTATACTATAGCAAGTGATTCAACTTTGACACCTTAAATTTATACATTTAAATTGTCAACCATACCTCCAAAACATTGGGGGGGGGGAAAGGTGAAATAATAACCACAAACAAACTGAAAGTGGGAATCAAAAGTCTGAAGTGGTTGGATGGTTACTTCTGTTTCTAGTATAAACCTTGTAGTAAAATTTGTGTTTAAAAAAATAGAGGGGGAGAGATCCAAGATGGCTGATTACTAGCAGCTCAGGATTGCAGCTCCCAGTGAAGCGCAGAGAGCAAGTGGACGCCACACTTACCGACAAATTTTTGCTGCCCACAGACCAGGGCATTCCCAGCAGAGGAGCCCCACGGGTCGCCAGCATGACCCTTTCAGCTGGCGCGGCTGTTTTCTGGTGCCTCAGCCCGGCAGCTCTTGGTGCAGAGTAAACGGGACTGGGTCTCCTTTTGGATGATATTTGGAGCTCTGGTAAGGCAGAGCAGTTCATTCAGCTGACTGAAAAAGGGACTGAAGAAGGAAGCCAGACCAGAGACCCCCAGCCAGAAAAGCACCACAAATTTCAACGCTGCTGTTTGAGCCAGCATTGTGGGTCGCCGCAGTGAAAATTACATAGATTCTGGAGCTGGGAATCAACAAGCTGGACGTCCACTCAGAGACCTAATTTGAAAGTTGGTAATTACAGAGATGACAGGTGGAAAAAAATCACAAAGATGTCAAGAAGCCACCGTAAGAAAAACTGAAAACACTCAAAATCAGAATGTCTCTCATTCTACAGAGGACGCTAGTTCCTCATCAGTAACAGAACAAGGTCTGATGGAAAATGAATGCAAAGAATTAACCGAGTCAGGCTTCAGAAGGTGGCTAATAAGAAACTTCTGTGAGCTAAAAAAAAATGTGTTCTAACTCAATGCAAATAAACTAATAACTTTGAAAAAATGTTTGATGAAATGCTAAAGAGAGTGGACAATTTAGAGAGGAATATAAACGAATTAATGGAGCTGAAAAACACAATACAAGAAATCTGTGAAGTATGCACAAGTTTTAACAGTCTAACTGATCAAGCAGAAGAAAGGATATTAGAGGTCGAAGACCAACTTAATGAAATGAAATGAGAAGATAAGATCAGAGAAAAAAGGATAAAAAGAAATGAGCAAAATCTCCAGGAAATATGGGACTATGTGAAAAGACCTAATTTACGCTTAATAGGTATACCTGAAAGTGATGAAGAGAATGAATCCAAGCTGGAAAATATTTTTCAGGATATTATCCAGGAAAATTTTCCTAAACTAGCAAGGCATGACAATACTCAACTCCAGGCAATACAGAGAACTTCACAAAGATATTCTTCAAGAAGACCAACCCCAAGACACATAATCGTCAGATTTACTCAGGTTGAAATAAAGGAGAAAAAACTAAGGGCAGCCAGAGAGAAAGGCCAGGTTACCCATTAAGGGAAGCCTATCAGACTCACAGCAGATCTCTCAGTAGAAACTCTACAAGCCAGAAGAGAGTGGGGGTTAATATTCAACATCCTTAAAGAAAAAAACTTTTAACCCAGAATTACATATCCAGCCAAACTAAGTTTTACAAGTGAGGGAAAAATAAAATTTTTTGCGAACAAGCAAGAACTCAGAGATTTCATCACCACCAGACCTGTTTTACAACAACATCTGAAAGAAGTACTATACACAGAAAGGAACAACCAGCATCAGTTATCTTAAAAGCTTACCAAAAAGTAAAGAATATTACAACAATGAAGAATTTACATCAACTAACAGGCAAACAGCTAGTTAGCCTTAAATAACAGTATTAAACTCACATATATCAATATTAAGCCTAAACTTAAATGGATTAAATGACCCAATCAAAACATACAGTTAGACAAACTGAATACAAAGTTAAAACCCATTGGTATGCTATATTCAGACCTTTCTTATAGGCAAGGACACACAAGGACTTAACATAAAGGGATGGAGGAAGATCTACCAACTTACTTAATGGAGAGCAAAAAAAAAAAGCAAAAAACAAAACACGATTTGAACACAGACCTGGAACAAGCAAATTTAATAAATATTTACAGAACTTAAAACCTCATATCCACAGAATATATATTTTTTTCAATATTATATAATACCTATTCTAAATGAGATCACATAATAGGAAATAAATCACATTTTAGTAATTACATAAGCATTTTACAGATTGAAATGAAATCCTGAGCAATAGAGCAAGATTCTCGTTCTCCCTCTCTCTCTTTCTCTTTTTTCTCTTTGATTCTTCTTCTTCCTTTCTAAAAAAAAAATAGGTGGCCAGGTGAGGGGGAATATGTATATATATGAGTTAATCTGATAAATAATTAGAATAAGGGGTGGGCATGGTGGATCCCAATGTAATCCCAGCACTTGGGAGGCTGAGGTGGGTGGAACCCTTGAGGTCAGGAGTTTGAGACCAGACTGGCCAACATGGTGAAACCCCATCTCTACTAAAAATAGAAAAATTAACTAGGTATGATGGTGGGCTCCTGTAATCCCAGCTACTCGGGAGGCTGAGGCAGGAGAATCATTTGAACCTGAGAGGTGGAGTGAGCCGAGATCTCGCCATTGCACTCCAGCCTGGGCTATAGAGTGAGACTCTGTCTTAAAAAATAAATAAATAATTAGAATTATACCTTTGATACTGTATTTGGTAGCAATAAAACTAAGTATCTTTTTTTTTTTAACCAAGAAAACTAGAATGCAAAATGCTTAACATCCTTTTTTTTTGTTTTTAACCAAGAAAACTAGAATGCAGAATGCTTGGCCACACACATAATCATTTGTTGGTGATGATCTAAAATAAAGCCAGCTGAATCTACACTTAATTCTTCAAAATTGTTTATAAAATATTTTGTAACTTTGTAGGATATTGAAAAAAATAATTTTGATATACATGTTTGTTTAAGGCAAGTAAACTCTAAGTAAGCTGGTTACACACACACATCCATACCCCACATCCAAGAAAAATACATATCTTAACAGTTACTGAAGATATTTACAATATTTTGGAAAAGTTTAGTCCTAATTCAATATATTTTTTCGAAGGGAGAATGTTTATTTTGTAAAAAAGTATTTCGGTATTAAGGAGGTTTTGAAATTTAAAGTTCACAGAAACAAAGGCTTCAGCCTCAAACCTTTACCAGGAAGAAAATGTTTCATTATCAGCTGCTGTCAGCCGCTGATACCAAACCCTGTAGTCATTTGGGAAGAAAGGAAAAAAAAAATCTGTTTTCATTATGAATTCACAATCTATTTTATGTGTCACAATAAACAATTTAAAAATCAGTTAACAAAATATTTGATAAAATATCTGTATATGCTTTGCTGGGAGATATGACAGGGTTTTGCAGCTAATAGGCTGCCCAAATTGCAAACCATTCTAGCAAAAACAAGCACTGGAATCAAGTTTTGCTTATGCCAAGTTTCTTGCTGGTGATGATTTTTATTAAATACGATTTTTTAGAGGCAGCATAAGGCTTGCCTTGGTTTGCTTTGTGACTTTGCATGAATTTTCAGCAATTTCAAAAAAAGAGAAGGATTTATGTATATTAATCTTCACCTAAAATAATTTATGAAACATAGTTTCTTTGAAGGAAAGGCATAAACTTCTACTAAATAATTATAGCTGATGTTTACCCATTGCCTACTCTGTGCTATACTTGATATGAAGTGTTTGACATTAATGTTCTCATTCAATCCTCACAAGAACCTTGTGAAATATGCACTGCCCATGTTATGCCTCCGTGATGGGGAGAGAAAAGATTTTATTTCTGGGAGTGTGGGGACTTAAACCCTCTACAGAGAAATTAGATAATTCCCATTAAATGTTTCCCTTTTAGACTCTGGTGAATTGGAATGACAAACATGAAATGAAAAAAATATATATATTTTATTTGGTAAACAAAAATTTGGATTCCTCTAAATTCTATGTCATCAGCGTAGATGGGTTTTCTGCTACTTAAATGTCACATTTCCCAATAGTTATGGACAGTGTGTATTTTGCAAACATCAACAAATAAAAAAGAATTATAAAGCAGTTTACTGTGTTTGGTTTAAGTTTTTTAATTTGGGAACACAAAATGAAGAGTCTCTGGTTTATAAGGTGAAGAAAGACACAGATTAAATAGGAATTTTAAAAGTGTTCTATTGACATGAGATTAAGAATTATACTAGTTCTAAGATTTAGGGGAGAAAAATTAAAAAAAAGGGAAACTAAAACTAAATTCACTCTTTGTTGATGCCAAGTGTTCTTGACAAAGAGGGTTTGAAGGGAAATTTTTAGCATGGATTGAATCTCTATTAACTTGAATTTTGATATTTGATAGTTAAAGCAAAAGTTGACTTTTGCTTTAACTGTATGGATTTGGTATTCAGTTTTTTCTAATATCTTAGTGTATGAATCAGTTTTTGTCTTCTATCATTTTAGGGTTAAAATCGAACAGGTGGCTTATTATTCTTCAACTGGGCTGCAATTCCCTCTCCTACCCTAATCATTTCCACCATTCTTAAGGAAACAATAGCCAATATTGCTGTACATAAAAAATTGACTGCTGTGGCTGGACTCAAACCATGTGACAACCATGATTTTCCTTCTTGACGGCATTATCCATCATTATACATCAAAGATCACAATGGTTACTTACTGACAAAAGTCAGCATGACTAAAGATTGAGAGAGGCAAAAAAAAGTTCCAAAACTGTAATTGTATCAGAATAAAAATTGTACAGTGACACCTCATTAAATCACCAGAACCTCAACTTTCTCATACAATTCTATTATAATTGGTGGTAGAAATCAAAAGACTGAGGGGAGAAAAATGTCACCTACTATTGCTAATGCAAGTCATTAAACTTAGCTCAGCATGTCTGGTTGTGTTCCAAATGGCCTAAATGTTCCTGATCGTGTGGTTACTAGCTTAACTATCTGCATTCCTTGGCTGACAGCTGATCAACCCTGAATTTGATAGCCATTTTAGCACCATGTGTATAAAATTGGAATGAACCAAACTGTTTATTTGTACATCTTAGCTTTTGCCTTTTATGTTATACTTATTTCTCAACTTATACCATTTACTCATTTTTGAATAACCCTATCACCAACTCAAGAGTGATAGGAGAAATGAAACAAATATTCTTCATTACGGTAAAGATTTCCAAGGTATTTCAAAGTTGAACACACATATTACAGAATAAATTATTAACAAATTAGCACATTTATTTGATCAAAAGATAGCTTGCTTGGAGAGAAAGATAACCTAAAATCAAAAAACTAAAAAGGGTTTAAAGGTCACCATATCCTCAAATATATGGATGAAATTTTTCTTTTCCTCTGAGCAAGTGAAATAAAACTATCTATATGCACTACAAGTAGAGTATTGAACTTTATGATGAGTCAATAATTGAAAATAATTCAGCCCTACACATAATAAATATGATTACTATTGATGAACCTCATAGTGGGTGTTTATTATCACACTTTAAATTTGTCTACTACTTGTTAAACTTGGAGATACATGCATGACTATATCCTTTTATGAAGTGGATAGACAGATAATTCTGGGTTATTTTCAACTACTTTACGTACCTGTGACAACACACTACATTTAGAAAGAAAATGTGTGGGCATTTGACTCACAATAATTTCTCATAGTTTTGCTGTTTTAAATGTTAGTTTCCCAGTAACATAAATATTTTTACAGTATAAATTTGGATTGTGTCTATGACATCTCTACTGTTAGATATACGGATAACTAAGAGTCAGACTACATTTTCACAGTATAAGAGAAGTACCTAATGGCTTAAAATAAGAACAGCAATTCAAGAATATTCTGATCATTTTGATACATGTTTTTTAAGAAAGAAATATGATCTTTGTGCTTTATTTTTATAAAGAGCCATACTACTGAGGAAAATAAAATGGTTTGAAAGAATTAGATAAGGAAGATATACTCTACCCAACTATGTAACCATTTAGAAAATCAAACATCCGTTTCAGCTCCCATGCTATTTATCCCAAGCATCCTGTCTTCCACTGCGTTTATTGTCCAATGGATATTATTGCCTTCAGATCTCCCTTGTGCTCAGCCATTTTGTAATAATAGTTGGATCCGAAAGAGCAGTGTTTATCACACCTACTTCAAGGTCAACACTGTGCAGTCAGTTTGGTAGAAAGTGGCTTTTAAAATCTGAGCTCAAAAATAAATCTTTTACCAGGAATTTATGTTATTCACCCAGGAGTCATTCTGAAAATAAACACTGCTTTGATAGAAAGAATTTTTTTTTGTTAAATTTCAAATCTAAACATCTCGATCACATACATGATTCAGGGGGACTTTTGGATTTAAAAGTCTGAATGTAAATATACAAGTGCTTTTTTGATACCTCTGCTTTGGTTATATCCATGGATATTTTGTTGGTGGGAAGTTAGGAAATAAATAAGAAATAATAATAACTGGGGCAACATGGAATTAGCTATGTAGCCAGATCCCAATTTTAAATAGTCACATTGAATCCTTCATGCTGGGAATTGGGAATTAACTAAACTTTCCAGGGTAGAATCATAGAAACAACTTGCTTTTGGTGAGGCTCCATGTGTAAATGATGATAATTTCTATGGATAGCTGCTATTTCAAGTAAGGTGTTCAGAGTATGCATAGGCTCTCCAGAGAAAATGCTGATGAACCAGCAATGTTTGCTCTGTAGTATTGATACAGACAGAAGAAATACTGGGTAGAAGAGGGCGGTTCCCGACAAAGGCCCCACCCTTAAGCCTGGAAACCTACGGCCGTAATGAGGAGAGGCATTCCTGTTTTTCAGGCCCAAAAGCTGCCTTTGGGCCCACCACACCTCCCTATCCCGTACCCATAGAAACCTCAGACTCCAGGCTCCAGAAGCAGAAGAGAAGATGAACAGATCAGAAGAATGGCAGAACGGTGCAGCAGATAGAAGAGAAGGAGCCTCTGAATTCTGAGAGGAGTTCACCTGGGGTTGGTGGGGGAGAAGATCAGCCACTGGATGGCCAAACTCCAAGGGAAGATCACCTTCCCATTCCATCCCCCTTCTAGCTCCATATTCATCCTGCTGAGAGCCACCCCCACCACTCAACAAAACCTCATTCATTCATCCTTCAAGTCTGTGTGATACAATTATTCCTGGATGCCGGACAAAGACTTGGGTACCAAGAGGCGACTGAGGTGGTTAACACTTAAGCTGTCTGCGGATGGCAAAGTTAAGAGAGTGCATTGTAACACATGCCCACTTGGGGTGAAGCTCACCCCTAGAAGCTTCCCTGAGGCTGCAGCCCAGGGGCACTCACCCCAGCTCCTGCACTTGTCTCTCTGCATGCTCACCCTCTCGTAAGGGGTTTCAGCATGAATGGCAGCCAAGCAGATGAACCACACCCCTGTTGCACGTCATGTGAGGGGGGTCAGGGAACTCTCCTATTTCAGTTTGGCCCAACAGCATCCAGCTAAGGAGACTTCAGACAGTAAGACTTGAGTAAAGAATGGGGCAAAGAATGACTTTACATTCATAGCTGGAGATAAATGTGGTTTTGTTGCTGCTAACTGGTACTAAGTGATGTGTAAAAGCCACAGGTTAACACCCTCTGCTTACTGTATCTTTTGCAAAAATTGTTTTTAAAAATCTTATAAAGATCCCTAGTCAGAAAAAGGGGCTAGTTTCTCAAACACTCACATTGCTAGCAAACTTCTCTGCCACAGGCTGAGTTTAAGTTAATAACCTCATTCTTAGCTACAATATGTGTAAACTATATTTTAGCTACAAAGGTAGATCAATGTAACTTTAGCTGAAAATATGACATTCACTATCCTGGTTGAATAACTATCTAGTCTCCCACATTTGAAAACCCACTGGGATTTATGTACACTCGGGCACATGCACACAGTTTTAGTTTATACCGTCAATTGTTTATACACTCAAACTTGACAAAAGGTGTCTCTCCTCTCGTGTGCGTGTGTATGTGTGTGTGTGTGTGTATGTAAACTTCATCTTGTTTCAGAGTGAAACAGTAAGAGTTGAACTGTAGAGTATGTCTGTGACATTTACCAAAGTGTTATATAACAGCCATAGTAAAGCATCCTACACAAGTGGTGATACTGTTACTAGGGTTTCCATCTTATTATATTGTAGAAATCTTCCACTTAGAATTGAAATATTAATATTTAGATTAAAATAACACCAGAGGCAGTGTTTCAGATAAGTAAATCTGAAGACTAAATGAAGTAGTTTCTCAGATTCCATTACCTACAGAAGAGGAAAAGAAAGTCTAAGAGAAACTTTTCCTCACTAGATTCTTTATGGATATTTTAAACACAAGTAGAGTCCTTGAATCCAATGCTCTCAATCCTCTGAACCCTTCTCAATCTGCTTTGATTCTTTGCAGAAGAGAATTAATGTCTCTGTATGAGAAGTATCACGACCTATTGGTGACCATGGCCAGTTAAGGGGCCTGGCAGCCTGGGCTCTGATCCTGGCTCTGCTAAGTGGCAGTCCTGTGACTCTAGGCACAAAAAGGTAATAACAGTGCTAATCTCATGGGGCAGTAGTGAGAATTAAATGACTTAATATATGAAAATGCTGAGAATGATGAATACTTTCACTGGGTGTTATAAGGTTCACATAGCTTGACTCATTATTTTTATATGTAGGAATATCTGGCCCAGAAAATGAAAACCTTGCCTAATAAAAACAATACATCTTTCATATAAAATGTGATGAATAATGCCAGTTGTTTATTTTCTAAAGTCTTAACAAACAATCTGTTAATAAAGCAAAGCTATTTCTTAGAATAGACTGAATGCTTAGCTGTGTCACAGAAGGGAAACGTCAGGAGGGTACTTAAAGGGCTTTGATATCTGAGCTTCTGAGCTCTAGGGCATTAGAATGTGTGTTTCAGGGAGGGAAACTGGATTGGTTAAAGTTTGAAATGTAATATATTAGGATTGATAGTCTTAGTGAAGTGAGGTCCTAAAGAGAATCTTAAAAACTAAACTTTGCTTTGGTAATTGAGCTATTTACCAGGTAAGCAAGCTATTGTCTCAGAGAAATAGCTTCCCAGAGATTTTTTTTTCTGAAGAAAACACTAAAGTCATTTCTTGATGTACAGTCATCTATTTCCTTAGTAATGGTTTCCTGGAATAAATAACAAAGTCATGTTGATCTAGGTGGTCCTGGCTCTTAGCCTTCATGGCTATGTTGTGTTGATACAGTTGTAGTTTTCAAAATAAAAAAGTTTAAATTATCCATGATATTAAAATTCAGTTGCTATTACTTGATGTATTGTCACTCATCCAGTAATTATTATATTAAGTGCTAAATAAATACATTTACATTGTGATTTTATTTAATGTTAAATTATAATATCAATTTTAATAAAATTATTATATTAAGAATTGTAATATGATTAGTTCTTATAACTTTATTCCTTATTCCTTATAACTGATTTCATTATATTCCACACAGACATTTAGGTTGTATCACTGATTTTAGACTTTACAAATTATGCTGTGATTGACATTCTTGTACATAAAACTTTGTGTGCATTATTTTTATTTTGTTACAATAAATTCCAACTGAGGACAAAGGTTCCAATTCAAAGGGCATAAATACATTTTTATGTATTTTCAGATTGCACTCAAGGAATAATGTTGAAAGACTTCGTTTAAAAATAACATTTTAGGAACTTAACTAAATGGCTATATAGCCATGGCTCAGAACATTTTAATAACTTTCTTTGAAAATTGTCCTAGAACATTTGAATAAGTCATGCGAGAAGAACCATTTTACTACTGTATAAACTTTCTTAGTTTTTATCCTTAAATGTTATTATCCACCTTTGCCAAAAACCTTAATAAGACTTGGCTTTCAGTAAAGTCTGCATGTTTACAAGAGTGAAATCTTTTATCAAAAAGATTAGCAACCACAGTAGGGTTATTTTTTAAAGTATATTACATATTATCAAAACATATGTCTTAAATCTTGAGAATAATTATTGTGCAATTGAAGAAAAGTAAAACCCAAAGGATGATTTTTGAAAGATTATTTCTCATTTTACTGTATGTTTTGAGTTATTTTTGAAATTCTAATTTATTACTAAATTAAGCCTGAGTCCATTGAACACCTTGATACTGCTGTGTGCAGAAAGGTGAATAAATTGTCATTTCAGACATCGAGGCGCTTTTCAGCAATGTGACCATTTGTATATCAATTAAGTGGGAGCCCTTAGGAACAAAATGCTTGCCCTCCTTCCTACTTTTTTTTTTTTAGCCACTATATTGGTGGACGACTAGCTGTGAGAAAACTGGTTGAGTCAATTGGCTCCTGAAATCTCATGTTCTATTTCTGTAAGGTCAAAATAACATTTATCTCATAGGTTTCTTGTGGGAACTATATGCAATGAAGTATGCAGAGGTATCACAAGGGCTATAAAAGAAATTTAAGCAACTAGATATATTATTTATGAAAAAAAAATCTTCACTTTTAGCAGTATTGAGATTTTTAACCTTGTTTTACAAAACCCTGAGATATACTGAAGACTGAAATGCACATTTTTACTGAACTTCTTTCTAGATAATATCACTGAAGAAATATGTTTTTCTTTTATTTTACATTGACAAAAGTAAATTTTCTATTTTTAAATGCATGTTGATTGGTAAGTTGACTGCCTTCTTATAGTCCACAGGTGTTAGAGTCTTCGAATATGCATGTCCATTACAAATCAGGAAAATTAGAAGTGGGAGGGAGTTTAGGGATGAGAAGTTATATGCAGGAAGTGAGCCAGAGAACTAGAGAGATTGAGGAAATAGTACAGAAATAGCAGATATTAACTGTTTTGAATGAAACAGCTGAGGTTTTTGAGATGTAGCATCTCCTTATAAATAACGACATGGAATGTTGATAACTAAGCCTTGCAATTTAGTTGCTTATGAGCTTGAACTGGAAAAATGAATAAAAGGTTAAATAAAGTGGACCAAAGACAAAGGAAGACACAAAGATTCTGAAGATAGAAACCTTAATTAAAAAAAAATTCAGGCAACACAGTCTTGATAGTTGGCAGCTTTGTGATACCTGAGGGGATTGGGGTAAGGGAGAGAGAGTTGATAACAGAGAGAAAAGTAATGTAAAACTAAAAGATCACAGGAATATGCAAGCAAAACAATTTTCCCTTAGAAGATCTAGTTTGGAGCTTTATTTCAGATGCTTAAATGGGGTGCTCCATATAATTCCTATAAGTACATGCAATGACTCCAGGTAGTTTATTGTACTCATGAATAAAGACACATTTCACTCTGAAAAGGGAGGGTTTCTTTAGGAAGAGTAATTCCTATTTCAGGCCAGTGTTTTCCAAACTATTCATCAAATGCATAGGTTTAGCCTTCTCAATCCTCCTGATGTGGTTTGGCTGTGTCCCCACCCAAATGTCATCTTGAATTGTAATCCCCATAATCCCCATGTGTCATGGGAAGTACCCAGTAGGAGGTAATTGAATCATGGAGGTGGTTTCCACCATGCTGTTCTCGTGATAGTGAGTGAGTTCTCAGGAGATCTGATGGTTTTATAAATGTCTGACATTTTCCCTGCTGGCACTTTCTTTCTCCTGCCTCCCTATGAAGAGGTGCCTTCCACCATGATTGTAAGTAACCTGAGGGCTCTCCAGCCATGCTGAACTGTGAGTCAATTAAAGCTTTTTCTTTAGAAATTACCGAGTCTTGGATATTTCTTCATAGCATCATGAGAATGGACTAATATGCTTTCAGGAAAAAAAAATGCTGATTCTGTGAACTGGTTTTAGCAGATTTTTTTTTTCAATCTTTTTTTTTTGGTTAAGATGAAAGAAATACTTGGTACTAATTTATCTCCCAATTCCACTCATAATTAAATTAGATGTTTATTAATTATATGCTTTATCGTTCTTGGCCATGGAAAATAGGTTACATAGAATATTTCCAAGTATTTTTCACAATGTTTCCAAGCATTTTACCATTTTCTGAAGCTCAGGTAATCATATTCCTGGGACCAGAATATAACCCTGGATGCAAGAATATAACTTCTCAGTCACAGAACTAAATGAATAATGAGTACCTGGAAGAAGGGCCAGAAGTAGAACAAAATCTCTCTTGGCAGGTCTTTGATAAGCAGCAAAGGAAAACACAGGTATAAGCACCTTATCAAAACTGCACTGAAAGAAGACTTTGAACAATTCAGGGAATAAGTGAAAGTACACAGCATTAACATTTGATTCCAAAAAACAATGTGTAAAATGACATTGGCACTGTCATTTACAGGCATTGTTTATTTATGTTGTTCTTTATTAGTTGTTAAAGAGAATATAAAATATTTATCAGCTTCCACTGATTCATTTCTGTTTTCCATTCCCTCTACCTTACGTTTTCCATAGAATTCCTGAAATCTTAATTCTGCTGTACTGGTGTGGAGAAGTAACCCAAGATTAGCAGCCATCCAGAGACCACTATACCATTTAAGTAGCCCTTATATTTAAAAACGTTCCCTATTCTGGTGTTCTCTCATTAGCTAAGTAAAAGAAACTCTCTGAGCCACATTAGCTGTGAGTTCCAGTGTTTGACTATGCCACTGCTTCAAAACAATATTCACGATAAGAAGAGAGCCATTTGACTATTCCCAACCCCATCCCCTGCAATTAAGTGTATTTACCCTGGCAGCCAAATATGAATATGGAATTTTGCCTTAGGAAACCTGGATAACTAAAGCGTTCAAGGGAACAATTCTTTACTCTCTTCCCTTTTTCTGTACTTTCATCTTCATCTAGCCTTTTTGATGGCCTTGAACAAAACTATATGAAGCTTGTAGAGCTTTGGCTTAATGTGCTTCCTGTTGTGCTGGACTCCTTTGTAGTCATGTTTTTAAAAATAACCAACACCAATTCTGTTTCATCGATTAAAATGATGCCTTTTGATAAGCACAGTATAAATTATAACCTCCATTGCTATGTGACTAAACAAGGTCAGGAGCACGGGAAAGAAACATAGTGCATCTTTTGATTCCTAGTATTTCAAATCAAGTTAATTGAAAAGATCATTGTTCAGTGCTCTTCATGGGGCCAATATTTAAACCTTAATAAAATGATAAAACTATAGGATTTGATGAGTTTGGGTATAATGGGGAACATTTTTTGGATAGGTTATACATTTTCTTCAACTTTTATTACCAACGTAGAGAAACTATTTACCTAATGTTAAGATTAATTTATTTATCCTTCTATTCTGTGAGGGGTTGTTATTTAATAAACCTCACATTTAGTTCTGAAATTTTCAGCAGCCAAAGTGAAACTGCAAGTCATTATGAGAAACTCTCATTATGGAAAAAAATTGCTGGTTTTTGTCAAGAGCAAAGCTTTCACTAATTCTGAGACCAAAGGAAATTTGTTGCATATTGTGTATTGAAACTTCAAGCAACCACAATTAATAACCACTGTTTTAAAACACAAACTATGAAATGAAATAAAACAATAATAAAGTGCATGTGCCCTGAGCTCTGTGCTCTGTGACTGTGGCTCTCAAACATTAGTGCCCTTGAAGAGCTGCTTCAACTATAGATGTTGTCACTCATCTCTGAGCTCCCGGTTAAGAAGGTTGGGAGTAGAACCTGAGAATGTACATTTCTAACAAGATCCCTTGAGATGCTGTTGGGGCTGGTTTGGGACCACAACTTGAGAACCATTGCTCTATGGGAATTCCAAGATATTTACTTTTTTAAACAAGCTTTCATATCTAGGTTCCCATTAGGGGTCTTTTAAATAAAAACTGAACTTGATGAAAGAGCACACTAGAGCCAATCCTAACCTGATATTCTCTTACCCAAAGCAAAAATATAGTCAAACACTCATGGACTACATCTCCACCTTCTTAGCAATCGATAAATTAACTCATGCACAAATAAGCGAATTCAATAAAATTGTTAATTGGTTATCTCCTAGGTTCTGTGTTCTAGCCAATGGCATTAGACAAAGGCTCCCAGCGAGAAAATTTGTAAGAAAAAACACTAACAATGGGAACCAGACATAAGCGAGGATGTGCAAAGAATAACAGCAAAGCATCTCCTCGTCCTCCCTCCAAGCTTATTCTTCCTCCTCCTCCCTTTTATTTCTATTCTTTTTCATTATTGTTACTACAAAGTAAACTTCAGAGGAAACAATATCTATCTAGCTATATAGTCCATAAATAATGTAGAGAGAGTATGGTCAAGAAATTTATGATTGATTTCTTTATTTAGATCTGCGCTGATGAACACATGTGTCTATCAAGCACTTGAAATGTGACTAGGGCAAATCGAGATGAGCTGTAGGTATAAAATACAACCTGAATTTTTCATACTTAGTATAAAAACCAAAATAATGTTAACATCTCACCTGTAATTTTGTTTTCATAAATGTTGAAGTAATAGTAGTTTGGATATATTTGTTTAAATAAAAACTGATTAAAATTAATTTTACCTTTTTGTTTTTACCTTATTTAATGTCTCCACTAGAACATTTAAAATTACCTATGTGGCTCAGGTTATATATATTTTTTGATAGTCTGAGCTTAGCTCTTTAGTCATTGTTACTTATGCTAGTCCAAAATTATTCTTCCTCACTTTTCCAAACGCCAGGATCACCTTCAATGAAATGCATCCGCATTAGTGGGGTTAAGGTCAGTACTGGCTCAAACCACGTTGATATCCAGTGCTTAAACAGACAGCTCTTAATCTTCAATGCAATTTCATCTGCCAGAGGAAGGAGAAACAGTGTTTTTTGTTTGGTTCATTATTTAGCAGCTTATCTATTCAAGAAAATAAATCTTCTGTAGAGATTACTTGTTCTTGATGTTTAAAAAATTTTTGGAATTATAATACTTACAATGGTGTATTAACTAGATACACAATTTTAACTTGCTATTATACCAAAGGGTAAAGTCAATGATACTAAAAGTTTCTAGGATTTGGGGAAGGGACACATGTCATTTACAAGTAAGTGAGAAACACACCATCTTCATACTTTTTTGTGAAGACCAAATATTGCCTACAATATTGGATGCTAGAAAACTATTGAGCAATTCCTTTTAAAATTCTCAAAGAAAATAATTTGTAATCAATAGTTAATATTCAGCTAAAATAAGCATCTATAATGACACATTGTCTGATCTTCAAGGGCATAGAAAGATGTTCTTCCATTTTACAAGGAAGGCACTTGCTGAAAAATATTATATACCAGGTAAAAATAAATGAGATCAGACATACCGTTCATCAGTCCCAGAGATCAGTGAGGAGGACTCTCAGAATGGTGAGATGGTGAAAATTAGGTGAGCAGACTACAGAAAGGAGCAATCCTAACTGACAGGAGAAGAAAAATGGTTTTGAGAAAGGGTTCTCCAGGAACAAAGGAGAACCAATTTTAAAATATGATAGGGACAATTTGTGGAATGCCAAAATCAAAGGCTACCTAAAAATATGAACTGAATACAAAGTGTGAGCATTTGAGGGTTTGGAAGATTGATGTATGCAATGGAATCGTACTTATTGTCATCACAGGCTTATTAAAGTCAAAAATAAGTTTACATTATTTTTACTCTTAGACTCTTTACTTGATTAACTTTTCTTAGTCTTCTCGATGGGAATAATCTGTCTTCTTCATGGATTACAATTCAGTCATAATAAAACTATACTTTAAAAATTGTTTTGGTGTGAGTGTATGCTAATTTTCAGAGTAATAAAGTTTACCTCAAAAATATATAAGATTATGATAAAGAATCAGACATATGAGAAATACTAAGTAATCCCAAAAACTTCTCACACTGGACAGAAAACCCATCATTAACCTTAATGAATATTCATTCAACCTCTACGCATAGACTGATACATGATAGAATAGACATATTTATGTGTATAGATAAAATATTTTTATTTAAAGTGTGATCATACAAGCTAAATTTTAAAAATGTGTTTTTACTTACATTTAATTAATTTTAAAAATTACTGAACTAGAAACTGAGTTGCTGAACTAGAGATAAATATTTCTTACTCTTAGGAATCATTATTAACTTAATAATCAATAAAGATTAAGCTCTTCATCCTAGCACTTTGGGAGGCCAAGGCAGGAGGATCACTTGAACTCAGATATTTGAGACAAGCCTGGGCAGCATAGGAAGACTCCGTCTCTACAAATAACTTAAAACAAAAATTAACTGTGTGTGGTGGCATGCACCTGTAGTCCCTGCTCTTTGAGAGGCTAAGAAAGGAGGATTTCCTAGGCCCAGAAGGTCAAGTTTGCAGTGAGCCATGACTGTGCCACTGCATTCCAGCCTGAGTGACAAAGCAAGACCCTGTCTCAAATAAAAATGAAAATAAGTTTTTTTTTTCAAAGTTTAAAATACTGAATGGATTTATTAGGGACAATAGATTGCATAGTGGTTTAAGTGAGAAGTGATGGTGGTTTGTTTGAAAGTGGTTTTGAAAATGGTAAGGAGGAGAAGACTAGAGATATATCTTGGACATAGAGATACAAACATATATAATACATGAAAACCAACAAACTGACAGCAGCCTAAATCATGGGCCTGGAGATTCCTCTACTGAGTGGTGAACTTCTTAAAAGATTAACAGCAGACTGTTAATGAAGCAAAGCTACAATTTATTGCAGCAAGAGACAATACCACTCTGATGGAGTTGTAACAGTGTCTCTGAAAGGGAAGTCAGAAGTGCTGCAATATTTATAGCAGTTTCTGGGTTGAGTTCCGATGGCTCAAGGCAGATCTTTTAAAGCAGAGGAACTGATCAGGAATAAGTCAACTTTGTGATGTAGTAGTTTAAGACTGCTGAGCACAGAGAAGTAAGGACTTTGAAGTGATTATCACTGTGATTGATAAACAACTTGTTTGTACAGGTGACCAGTACAGTCTCCAATAGATTGACTTGTGGGAATTGTATAAAGCATCTCTATCATTTGTTTTTCTGGGCAAACCATAAAGTCTTGTTGACATAAGTAATCTACTGTTTTATTTAAATACTATTACCAAAGAGGGTCCCAATTCTCAAGATAGAATATGGGAGGAATTGTGAAATGCAGCTAGAACTGAGCCCAAGGAAAAGCGTACATTTGAAAATAAGATATGAGAGGAAACTTTAGCAAGAAAACTTATAATTAAAGGGTCAGGAATGAAATGGGACGAGATTAATATCTTAGAAGTCAATGGAAGGAACTGTTGAACAGTGTGAAGAGGAAGACAAAAATGAGGACTGACAAATTCCAGCTGAAGTTAAAACACACAAATAATTTGCAATGTTAGGGGAAGGCTTTAAAAAGCTAAGATTAAACTAAGTTAAGCAATGAATCATTGAAGTAGTGGAGATAGTATATTTGAACTCCTGTGAGAATTTAACAGTTTCAAATAAATTTTTCAAGAGATTTTATATCTCCTCACTTTTGAACATTTTCGGTTGTATTGAAAATATGCAGAAAATATAAGTATATCTAAAAAGGATAATCATTAATCTTTGTACACACAATTAAAGGGGAATGATAGGTGAAAAGTAAAAAGGAAACTGTGATAAAAATATTAAATAGTTTCTGTCAAACATGAAATGTTCATATAAACAGGTTTATCAACAAAATATCATCAAGCAACAGGCTTACAAGTGGATCCTACTAAAGCTATTCATCTAAGCCAGTTATTGTTTGCCACTGTTGCAAGCATATTTGAGGGCAAACCTAGATATACACAACTATGAGTTTTCTCCAAGAGCATTAAGTAAAATAAACGTATATTCATTTTCCCTTTTTGAACTTTTATTTTTCTTTTGATCCTTTTTGTTTCTCCCATTGTTGCTCTATCCTAATGTCAGCCGGAATCCCTTTGAGATCTGACTTCCTTGTTAAAAAGGATAGCTCCAGCCGGGCGCGGTGGCTCACGCCTGTAACCCCAGCACTTTGGGAGGCCGAGGCGGGTGGATCGCGAGGTCACGAGATCCAGACCATTCTGGCCAACATGGTGAAACCGCGTCTCTACTAAAAATACTAAAAAAAAAAAAAATTAGCCGGGCGTCGTGGCACGCGCCTGTGGTCCCAGCTACTTGGGAGGCTGAGGCGG
>PVKP010030039.1:0-28320 GCA_004027715.1 Plecturocebus donacophilus
CTATCTCAAATTACAGGTTTTGTTTCCCCTCTGTTTATACTATAAAATAGATCACACATAACCCAACACTAGTATAATTACCCCCCAGAGTCAAAAAAAAACAGACTGTTGTCATCACCCCAGATCCCATTCCAATTTGGCTGTTATCCCCATTGCTCCATCAAAACAGCTTTTTTTCACTGAATTCTTTGTTGCTGTTGTTGTTGTTGTTTTGAGACATAATCTCACTCTGTCACCCAGGCTATGGTGCAGTGGTGTGATCTCAGCTCACTGCAACCTCCACCTCCCGGGTTCAAGCGATTCTCCTGCCTCAGCCTCCAGAGTAGCTAGGACTACAGGCATGTGCCACCACGCTCAGCTAATATTTGTATTTTCAGTAGAGACAGGGTTTCACTATGTTGGCCAAGATGGTCTCGATCTCTTGACCTCATGATTCACCTGCCTCGGCCTCCCAAAGTGCTGGTATTACAGGCATGAGCCACTGCACCCGGCTCAACTGAACTCTTTTTCAAAAAAACATCAACTTTTATGTTACACTGACAGAGTACTTGTGCAGGTTTGTTATATAAGTATATTGTGTGATGCTTAGGTTTGAGGTACAGTTGGACCCATCACCCAAGTAGTGAGCATAGTACCCAATAGGTGGTTTTTCAACCCTTCTCCTCTCCCAACTCCAGTAGTTCCCAGTGTCTACTATTCCCATCTTTATGTCCATGTGTACCCAATGTTTAGCTGCCACTTATAAGTGATGACATATGACATTTAGTTTTCTGTTTCTGCATTAATTCACTTAGGATCCAGCTGCATCCATGTTGCTGCAAAGAACATGATTTCATTCTTTTTTATGGCTGCATAGTATTCCATGATGTATATGTACCACATTTTCTTTATCCAATCCACCATTGATGGCCACCTATCATGTCTTTGCTATTGTGAATGGTGCTGCAATGAACATACATGAACACATGTCTTTTTGGTAGAATGATTTCTTTTCCTTTAGGTGCATACCCAGTAATGGGATTGCTGTGTTGAATGGTCATTCTACTTTTGGTTCTTTGAGAAATCTCCAAACTGCTTTGCACTGCTGAACTAATTACATTCCCATCAATAGTATATAAGCATTCCATTTTCTCTGCAGCCTCACTAATGTCTGTTATTTTTTGACTTTTTCATAATAGCCATTCTGACTGGTATGAGATGATATTTCACTGTTGTTTTGATTTGCATTTGTCTGATGATTAGTGATGGTGAGCATTTCTTTCATTTGCTTATAGGCTGCTTGTGTGTCATCTTTTGAGATGTATCTGTTCATGTCCTTTGCCCACTTTTTAATGGAATTATTTGGTTTTTGCTTGTTAGACTGTTTGAGTTCCTTATATATTCTGGATATTAGACCTTTGTGGATGCATAGTTGGTGAATAGATTATTCCATTCCATAAGTTGTCCATTTATTCTGTTGATAGTCTATTTTGCTACACAGAAGCACTTTAGTTTAATTATGCCCCATTTGTCAATTTGTGTTTTCACTGCAATTGCTTTTGAGAAATTTGTAATAAATTCTTTGCCAAGACCAATGTCCAGAATAGCTATTTCCTAGGCTTCCTGTTGAATTTTTGTAGTTTTAGGTCCTAAGTCTTTAATCCATTCTGAGTTTATTTTTGTATATGGTGATAGGTAGGAGTCTAGCTTCATTCTTCTGCATAAGGAAAGCCAGTTATCCAAGCATGATTTATTAAAAATCCCCATTGCTTATTTGTGTCAATTTTGTTGAAAATTAGATGGTTAGAGGTGTGCAGCTTTGTTTCTGGATAATCTATTCTGTTCCATTGGTGTATGTGACTGTTTTTGTACCAGTACCATGCTGTTTTGGCTACTGTAACCTTGCAGTATAGTTTGAAGTTGAGTGATGTGATGCCCCTGGCTGTGTTCTTTTTGTTTAGGATTGCTTCAGCTATTTGGGCTCTTTTTTGGTCCCATATAAATTTTAGAATAGTTTTTTGTAATTCTTTGAAAGATGGCATTGGTAATTTCATAGGAATGGTGTTGAATCTATAGATTGCTTAGGAGCAGAATGGCCATTTTAACAATATTAATTTTTCCAGTCCGTGAGCATGAAATGTTTTTCCATTTGTGTCATCTATGATTTCTTTCAGCAATGTTTCATTTGTAGTTATCCTTGTAGGGCTCTTTCACTTACTTGGTTAGATGAATTCCTAGGTTGTGTGTGTGTGTGTGTGTATGCGTGTGTGTGTCTATTGTAAATGGGACAGTGTTCTTTATTTGGCTCTCAGTTTGAACAAGATTGGTGTATAGAAATGCTACTGATTTTTGTACAATGATTTTGTTTCCTGAAGCTTTACTGAAGTCATTTACCAGTTCTAGGAAACTTTTAGGTGGAATCTTTAAGGTTTTCTAGGTATCAAATCATATCATCAGTGAAGAGAGATAATTTGTCTTTTGCTTTTCCTATTCGGATGCCTTTTATTTCTTCTTCTTGTCTAACTGCGCTGGCTAGAACTTCCAATACTATGATATATAGAAGTAGTGAGTGTGGGCATTGTTGTCTCATTCCAGTTCTTAAGGCAAATGCTTCCAGCTTTTTCCCATTCAGAGTCATGTTGGCTGTGGATTTGTCATAGATGACTCATTATTTTCAGGATGTTCATTTGATGCCTATTGATTTTTGTCATAACTGAATACTGAATTTTATCAGAAGCTTTTTCTATATCTATTGAGATGATCATATGATTGATTTTAATTCTGCTTATGTGGTGAATCACATTAATTGATTTGCATATGTTGAACCAACCTTGCATCCCAGGAAGAAAGCCTACTTGATTATAATGAAATAACTTTCTGAATTTCTGCCAGATTCAGTGTGACAGTATTTTGTTGAGGATTTTTGTATCTATATTCATCAGGGATACTAGCCTGATGTTTTCTTTTTTCATTGTGTCTTTGCCAGACTTTGGTATCAGAATGATGCTGACCTCACAGAGTAAGTTAGGGAGGAGTCTGTCTTCCTTGATTTTGTAGATAATTTCAGTAGGATTGGTACAAGCTCTTTTTTGTATGTCTGGTAGAATTCAACTGGGACTCTATCTAGTCCATGGCTTTTTAGGTTGCCAAGTTTTTTTTTTTTTTTTCAATTAATGTTTCAACTTCAGAACTTGTTACTGATCTGTTTAGGGTTTCAGTTTATTCCTGATTCAATTTTGGGAGGTTGTACATTTCCAGGAATTTATCCACTTCCTGTAGATTTGCTAGTTTGTGTGCATTAAGGTATTCATAATAGTTTGTGAAGACCTTTTGTATTTCTGTGGGGTTGGTTGTAATGTCACCTCTGTCACTTCTGATTGTGTTTATTTGAGTCTTCTCTCTTTTCTTTGTTAACTTAGTTAGTGGTCTATTGATCTTGTTTATCCTTTCAAATAATCAACTTTTGGTTGCATTGATCCTTTGTATTTTGGGGTCTCTATTTTGTTCTGTTCTGCTCTGATTTTAGTTACTTCTTATCTTCTGCTAGCTCTGGGGTTTGTTCTTGTTTTTCTAGTTCCTCTAGGTATGATGTTAGGTTGTTAATTTGAGATCTTTCTAATTTCTGACATAGGTGTTTAGCACTATAAACTTTCTTCTTAACAACTGCTTTTGTCACATCTCAGAAAGTTTGGTACGTTGCATCTCTGTTACTATTTATTTTAAATAATTTTTTTATTTCTGCCTTAATTTTGCTATTTACCCAAAAGTTATTCAGGAGCAAGTTGTTTAGTTTCCATGTAACTGTGTGGTTTTGAGAGATCTTCTTGGTATTTATTTCTATTTTTATTTAGATATTTTTATTTCTCCAAATTTGCTATTAAGAGTGACTGAAATAAAAAATATAATTGAGTCCCATCATCATCATCATGGAAATGGCTTTAAGAGAAAACTGGTCAGATGAGTATTATTGCTTCTCATTTTCAACCAGTAAATAGTTGCCACTGATAAACTGACAGCCAGGAGTCTGTTGAGAATGCTCAAGATACATTATATAATACAACATGCCTGTTCACAGGGGGAAAATTCCTAGGAAATAACTTATGTGTACTTCTTGATTTCATCATACAAGACAAGCACAAAATCACCACCCATGCATCCTTGAAAAAAGCTTTGCCTCCTTCATCACGAGCAATCTTCCTCCAGCAGTCAAGCATGCCTGTGTACATGATGTCAGTTCCTTTGTGCCCCAACTGCATCATCATGTGGCAGCGAACAGCATCAAATGGATAGGAAGTCAACCCAGCAATGGCAGTGATAGTCTGTGCGATCATCCAGCTGATGACAATGTGAGTGTTCTTGGATCCGGAAGCATTCCCTTTGCAGTGTCACAGATACCGAAGTAGGCAGGTTGGTAGATGATAATACCCTGCACAGACATGTTAAAGCCTTGATACAGGCCCTTAATCCCATCAGATTTGTAGATCTTAACCAGGCAGTCACTGAGGCCTCAGAATTCCCTTTCAGCTCCAGCTTTACCCACATCTGCTGCTAGATGGGTATGGGCAAAATCAAAAGGGCACACAAAACACAAGGATGTGGTCCCAGCAGCACCACCTGATGCCAGATTCCCCGCAAAGTAGTGCCAAAACTGGGTCCCCTTGTCCACACCACCCAGGAAGACCTGCTTGTATTTATGCTTGAAGGCGAAGTTAAGAGCCTGGGTGGGGAAGAATCTGATGACATGGGCCAGGTTACCGCGCCAGAAGGACAGGACTCTCTGCTCCTCGGGAATACAGACCACACAGTCAATAATGCCCTTGCTTAACTGCAGTGATCTGCTTGCTGGCATGCTGCACCTGCAGCAGATTGACCTGCTCGATGGGTGCTACTGCCGTCTTGGAAATGGCTGCAGCCACTCCACCTGCCAGGAAGTCCTTGGCAAAGGACACAGCAGCATCTGTCACGTTGAAAGGAAAGGAGTATGCAGGCTGCTGCAAGATGGGACTGGGCCGGGAACCGGCTTTGACTCCGGGGCCTTGGGGGCGGTATTGATCTCAATTTTTATTCCACTGTGGTCCAAGAGTATGGTTGGTATGATTTCAGATTTTTTAAATATATTGAGACTTGTCTTATGACTGAGAATGCAGCTGATCATAGAGTATGTTCTGTGTGGAAATGAGAAGAATGTATATTCTGTGATTGTGCAGTGAATTATTCTGTAGACATCTATTAGGTCCAATTGGTCAAGTATCAAATGTAAGTCCAAAATTTCTTAGTTTTTTTGTCTTGATGATCTAACACCATTAGTGGGGTGTTAAAGTCACCCATTGTTATTGTGTCTAAGTCTTTTCATACATTTAGAAGTACTTGTTTTATAAATTTGGGTGCTCCAACATTGAGAGCATATATATATATTTAGGGTAGTTCATTCTTCTTGAGGAATTGAATCTTTTATCATTATGTAATGTTCTTCTTTGTCCTTTTTTACTATTCTTAGTTTAATGTCTGTTTTATCTAAGAATAATGACCCCTGCTCTTTTTTATTTTTCATTTGCATAATAGCTCCTTCTTCATTTCTTTACTTTGTGTATATGGGTGTCATTACATGTGAGATAAGTCTCTTGAAGTCAGCAGACAGTTGGGTCTTGCTTTATTATTCAACTTGTCATTCTGTGCTTTTTAAGTGGGATATTTAGACCATTAACATTCGAGGTTAATATTGTTATATGAGGTTCTGATCCTGTCATAATGTTATTAGCTGGTTGCTAATAACAACCAGCCAATCTGGTTGCTTTGTAGTCTCAATTGTGTAGTTGCTTTACAGAGTCTGTGGGCTATATCCTTAACAATATTTTTGTGGTAGCAGATATCATTCTTTCATTTAGAACTCCTTTAAAATCTCTTGTAAGGCTGGGCTAGTGAAGATGAATTCCCTTCATGATTACTTGTCTGGAAAAAATTTTATTTCTCCTTTGCTAATGAACCATAATTTGGTGGGATATGAAATTCTTGGCTGGAATCTCTTTTCTTTAAAAAAAGTGAAAATAGGCTGTCATTCTCTTCTGGTTTGCAAAATATCTGCTGGTAACTCCACTGTTAGCATAATGAGGTTCCCTTTGTAAGTGATCTGACTCTTTTCTCTAGTTAACTTTAAAATTTTTTCTTTCACATTGACCTTGAAAAGTCTGAAAACTATGCATCTTAGGGATAACCATCTTATATAGTATCTCACAGGGGTTCTCTGAATTTCTTGAATTTGCATATTAACCTCTCTTGTGAGATCAGGGAAATTTTCATGGACCATAGCCTCAAATATGTTTGCAAAATTGCTAACGCTCTCTCCTTCTCTTTCAGGAATCCCAGTGAATCATAGGTTTAGTCTCTTTAGAGAATCTATTTCTCAAAGGCTTTGCTCATTTTTTAAATTCATTTTTATTTTTGTCTGTCTGGGTTGATTCAAAAAAACTGGTCTTCAAGTTCTGAAATTCTCAGCTTGGTCTAGTCTGCTGTTCCTGCTTCCACTGTATTTTGAAATTCCTGCAGTGAATTTTTCAACTCCAGAAGTTCAATTTGGTCACTTCTTAAAGTGACTATGTCATCTTCCAACTCTTGTATTGTTTTACTGGCTTTCTTGGATTGAATTTCAACTTTCTCTTGAATCTTGTTGAGCCTCCTTGCCATCCAGATTCTTAACTCTATGTCTGTCATTTCAGACATTTGTTTGGTTAGGATCCATTGCTGAGGAGCTAGTACAATCCTTTATATTTAAGGAAACACTCTGATTTCTTGAATTGCCAGAGTTTCTGTGCTGATTGCTTCTCATCTGAGGGGGCTGGTGTTTCTTTTACTTTTTGACTTTGCTGTTGTTTGAATGGGGTTCTGGGTTGTTGTTATTTTTTCCCTTCAGGGTTTGACTGTGGTGTATGTTGTATACAGTAGATTGGCCACATTTCTGGTGCTTTCAGAGGGTCAGAGCTCTGTATGGGTTCTTTGGTTGTAGCTAATTTCCCGTACTGATTTTCACAGGTGTGGGGTGCTGAAGGAAATTATTTTGTATAATTCAGCCTGCAATCCAGTAGACAGTGCTTAAGAGTAAGCGCCAGCAGATAGGCTCTTAGTTACGTGCCTCTTTTGTATTTCAGTGTGTATACAGCAGCGCTCTGGGGAGGGAGAGATGGTGGGGATAGTGGGGAGGTGCACAAGAGATGACTCCCTTATCAAGTCAATTCCTACATTTTGGGGGAGCCTCCCATGATCACAGACATTGCACCTGTGTTTCCTCAACCCCAAGAGGGACTCTGGCGGGGTGTACTCTCACCTCTCTTAGCAGTGGTTCAAGCCAAAGATTAGGTCACAGGGAGACCCACTGGTCCTCTGAGGTTGGCAGAGTCAGAGTGGGTGATGAAGTATGTGTGCAGGTGTTCTGATGATGCAGTGGGTCAAGGGCATAGGATCCCCAGGTAGGGCAGAAGTGCCATGGGTGTGCAGCTGTTGTGGCACCTGTGGCCTGGGGCCTTTAGCCCAGCAGAGGACTATGGGGTCTGCCCAGCTCTCTCTTGCCAAACCAGATCTCCCTCCAGTGTCTGCCCCAGGAGCAGGCCCACTCCACTAGTTTTGTCCTAGGCCTTCTGGCCCTACTATTCCAGGTGTTCAGGGAAATGGGGTTCCCTCAGGTAGAAGCTGTGGCTAGTCAACAGGCTACACCCTTCCCAGACTGGTCTTGCAAAGGGCGGGATACCCAGTTCCCATGCTGGCACATGAAACTGTGCCTCACTCCTCTCTGTGTTCTGAGATTGGGGCCTCCTCTCACTCAAGCTCTGGCCACAGATCTCAGCTCAATATCCTTGGGTTATGTGTTCACATCATGGGAAGTTGGGACAAGGTGTCCTCAAGGTGTCCTCTTCCCAGGACACCTTGAGAAGAGGAATCTGCCCCAGGAGCAGGCGCACTCAACTAGTTTTGGCCTCTAACCCCTCTACGTCAAGCAGCAGCTGTGCTGGGGGTAGTGCTAAACTGCTCCCAGGCCACTAGCAAAACACTAAGGTAGGGCAGTGGTAGAAGTGTTGTGTGCACCCTCTTGTGGGAGCAGCCAGGCAGGAGGCCTTGGAAGGGGCCAGCAGACAAGGGAGCATGCAGATCAGATGAGCCCCAGTCCCACAGGAAAGGCAGCTCTGCTCTTTCTCAGGTTGACAGTCAGCGGGGGCTGTGGTCATTCAGAGATAAGATGGAGAGCCTTGGCGGGTGGACATCTATGGTGTTTTGCTGCAGCTGCCCCACATGAGTGTAACCTTCTGGGCTCCATGCAGGTTCAAGCTCTAACTCTGCATACTCTACAGGCAGCTCCTCCTGCCAATCTAAATGTCTACAGGAGTCATGGGATTTCTTCTAGCCAGGATCCCAGACGTTTGTGGTAGAAGTATAGTGCCACAGAGTTCCTTTACTCACCCCTCCCTGAAAACTTTTTCAGGACCTCGAGCTGGTCCTAGTGCTCAGTGACTCCATGTGGGCTTCCCAGCTTCCTCCCTCTTCAATCACCTCTCTTATCAACTTTCAGTGTTTTTTCTCAAAAGATCTGTTCAAAGTGTGATGATTTACTGGATATTTTGGTTTCTCTCAGTGGGAGAGGTGCTTCCTGGCTGCATCTAGTCAGCCATCTTGTCACTGCCCCCACCCACCCCCACCAAAAGAGCTCTTGACAGCATCACCAGTTTCCTCCAAGTTGTCATATCCAATGGTGAAATCTCAATCTTCACCTTGCTTGACTCAGGAGCATTTGATATAGTTGACCATTTATCCTCTTTCTTAACCCTTTTTTCCTTGGCTTCTGAAATACTACCCTCTTTTATTCTTCTCTTATCTCAATGATTACTCCTTCTCAAACTCCTTTCCTGGTTTTTCTTCATCTTTCTTATCTATAAATATGGGAGTAGCCCTCAGGAACTCTTGTCTTCTTTATATATACCCACTGCCCAGGTAAATTCTACTCAACATTAAATATCTAGTCTCTGATGACTCTTACATTTATGTCTCCAGTCTAGATGTCTCCACAGAACTCCACTCTTGTATCAACTGCATACTCAATATCTCCAATCAGATGACAAATTTGCATATTAATGTCTGAAATGGAACTCTTGATTCAGCTGCATGCTCCCACCAAGTTAGCTCCTTGCACAACTGTCTCCAACTTGGAAAATGGAAACTCTTGTTTTCCAGTTGCTTGAGCCAAAAATCTTGATTTTCACTAAGTTCTCTCTGCCTCTCATACCCTACATCCAATCCATAAGCAATCCTATCAGCATTACCTCCAAATTATATCCATAGTCCAACTATGTCTCACTACCTCTGTCTTGGTCCAAGCTGCCATTCTCCCTTACTTGAATTACTACAAGAGCGTCTTACCTTGTGTCTCTGTTTCCACTCTTACCACCTCTTTCCCTAATGTTCCACCCTCCATGCAGTAGGCAGAAGATCCCTTTAAAACAAAAGCTAACTCATATTACTTTTCTGCGCTAAATCCCAATGGCTTCCCATCTCATTCACAGAAAAACTCAAAATCAGTACAGTAACCCATGAGGTACTACATGATATGTCCCCAGCTCATTCAGAGTTAAGATGGAGAGCCTTGGTCGGTGGCCATCTATGGCACAATTCAACCTATAAAAACCATTTTCCTCCAGGGCATCATCTTCTAACACCCTCCCCTGTCCTCATCTGCTCTAGTTGCCTAAAACAGAAGCTAATTCATTTCATTTTTCTACTCCAAACCCTAATGGATTCCCATCTCATTCACAAACAAACTCAATAGCAGTACAGTAACCCATAAGGAACTACGTGATCTGTCCCCAGCTCTCTCCAGGGTATCATCTCCTACCCCTCTGCCTTGTTCTCATGTGCTCTAGTTGCCTTGATCTCCTTGCTATTCCTAAAACGTGCCCACCATGTTCCCACCTCATTCCCACCTCAGGACCTTTGCACTATGTTTTCTCTAAATGTGACTTGCTCCTTTATTCCCTTGAGACTTTTTTCTTCACCTTATCTGAGAAGCCTTCTCTCAGCACGTTATGTAACAAATCTCACCCCAATTGTCACTGCACATTCTCTTTATCTCACTTTATTTTTCCTCATACAGGCACATATTATCACCTAGCATATTATTTATTTTTACTTGTTTATTATTTCTTTCTCCCTTTAGAATGTAAGCTCCATGAGGATAGTGACTGTTTTGTTCACTGCCAGGCCTGACACAGTTCCTGACCATAGTAAATACTCAAAAAATATTTAACAAATGATTGAATAAATTAGTTCCAAGCATCAACTTATAGTCCATGTGTAAGTAGGCCACTATGAATACACATGGTCTTAGAGAATTAAAATAATTTTAATTAAATGTCTTGTATTTTGCCAAACTCATTTGGCAAACATTTTTTTCCCTAAGGTCATTCTTTCTTTACTTGCAATTTTGTGCCAGGTGTACTGACTTTTTAAAATCCCTTTCCAGCTGGAGAACATATTATTACCAATTCAATGAACTATTTCCTTATAGATCTACATATTTAGATATACAAATTATACATATTTAGATATACATATTTACATATGTATATGTACATATTATTACCAATCCAATGAACTATTTCCTTGTAGATACACATATTTAGATATATTATATATACATATTTAGTAACAATTGGGGTTTTTTTTTCCTTTTTAATAGACACTGAAGTGACAACATGTGAACTGAGGGAAGGAAGGAAGTAAAGGGTGGAGCCAAAAGAAGGACTATGATCTTCAGGTCAGTGCATTATCATCAAGGCAAAGATGCAACATATTTTCTATTTGTTCCTTTGAAGTCATTGGAAGAATGGTGAAGTAAGCCAGATCAAGGCAGATCACCAAGCCTAATGAGAAGAGAGGTAAGCCAATTTCCCCACATTCACTTCTCCTAACCTTGAAGGTGAACCTAGGAGTCAGAATGTGTGAGATCCAGCCATGGATCTCTAACTAGCCATATCACCTAGGAACACTCCCAGTCTCTGGGCTACCTCCTCTGCTTATGGCTAAACTGGATCATATCAGTCGTTTTAGCTGCTTTTGGATCCTAGACCCTTTTCAGAGCTATGGACCATTGTACCAAGTTTCTGAAAACTGCTAAAACAAAGTACCACAAACTAGCTGGGTTAGGAAAACAGAAATTTATCGTCTCACAGTTCTGGAAACTAGCAGTCCAAAGTCAAGGTTTCAGCAGGACCATTCACCTTCTAAAACCTGTAAGGGAAGGATCCCTCCTTGCCTTTTTCAGCTGCTGGTAGCCCGGGCATTCCTGGGCCTCTGTGTGTCTGCCTCTGTGTCTAAATTAACTCCTTTTCATAAAGACACCAGTCATACTGAATTAGGGTCCACCCTGATGACTTCATACAGCTTGATTACTTCTGTAAAGTCCCTATATCCAAATAAGGTCAAATTCTGAGATACTGGGTGTTAGGACTTCAATGTATGTTTTCTGAGAAACACAATTCAACCCATAAAAACCATTTTCCTAAAAATGGTGCATTTTGTATTCAATCTTGATTGAATGCTGATCCCTTCAAGCTTGCCCTCTGCCACTTATTAGTTTTTATTAACTGTGGGTCCTTGAGTAATTCATGACACTGAGTCCTGAATCTTCTGAACTCTTAACATGAAAAAAAAAAACAAAAAAAAACCCTACCTATCAGAGTTGCAGTAAAGATTCAAAGAAACCGTGTATAAGGCAGTAAACATAAATTGTGAAGGGGCAAACAACTGTAAAAAAGCTACGGACAGTTGATATGGACAGGAGACAGGGAAATACTGGGAAGAGGGCAGTTCCCCGGTAAAAGCCCCACCCTCAAGTCTGGATACCCATGGCCCTAATGAAAATAGGCATTCCCGTTTTCGCACCCCAAAAAGTTGCCTTTTGGCCCACCATGCCCCCCATCCTGTACCCATATAACCCTCAAACTCCGAGCTCCAGAAGGAGTGCAGACAAGCAGACGAATGGCAGAACGGCATGAGAAGAGGAGTCTGAACATCAGGAAAAGTTCAGCTGGGGACAGTTGGAAAGTCGGCCACTGGACAGTCAATCTCCAGAAGAAAATCATCTTCCCACTCCATCCCATGTCCAGATCCTCATCCATTCCATTAAGAGCCACCTCCACCACACAATAACACCACACGTGCACCATTTTTCAAGTCTGTGTGTGATCTAATTCTTCCGGAACACTGGACAAGAGCTCAGGATACAGAAAGCTGTCACACTGGCCTTCTACCCTTGCAAAAAGGCAGAGGGTCCACTGAGCTGGTTAACACTTAAGCCATCCACGGATGGCAAGCCTAAAGGAATGCACTGTAACACACGCCTACTTGGGCTCCTGCACCTGTCCATCTGCATGCTCCCCTTCCTGTAATGGGTTTGAGAAGCAGTGGCAACCAGACAGAAAAGCCACACCCTTGTCATGTTCTGCAGTGGGGATCAGGGAACTTTTCCATTTCACAGCGGCTGAACTGAGGCCCAAAGCTACTGGTTTAAGTTATTAGCATGATACTATCGAGATTATTGAGCATTCAGATCAGAAAAATAAATCACTACAATTCAAATACAAAATATTTTGGGGGTACTGTCGAACCATGTTATTTATTTCACCTTATTCATTTTAAAATTTAGTAACACTTGTACACAATTGGTCTCCAAACTTTTTTGACTGCACACTTCATCAGTAACAAATGTTGAGTACATGATCCAATAACTATTTCCTTTCCTAGTGCTGCCATAAGAAAGTACCACAACCTAGGTGGCTTTAAACAATAGAAATTTATGTCGTCACAGCTCTGGAAGCTAGAAATCCAAAATCAAGGTGCTGGTAGGGCCATGCTCCCTCTGAAGCCTCGAGGGGAGGATCCTTCCTTGCCTCTTCCAGTGTGGCCATCTTCCTGTGTGTCTGTCTATATGATGTTCGTGTATGTTTGTGTATGTTTGTGTGTGTGTGTGTGTGTGTGTGTGTGTGTGTCCAAATTTCCCTCTTCTTACAAAAACACCAGTCACATTGGATTAAGGATCAACTCTGCTCCAGTATAACTTCCTCTTAAGTGAGCTAATTATATCCACAAAGACCCTATTTCCAACTATATCCACAAAGACCCTATTTCCAAATAAAGTACTAGGGGTTAAAACTTCAACATATCTTTTTGTGGGGAGCACACCACAGTCCAGCCCATAGCAGTCACCACTGGCTATTCTGCTAGAATCCTTTTTTCTACCTTTACATTCTTCATACACTCCCATTGATATCATCTCTCATTTCTCAATTCTCAACCATGGGGTGGGAATAGGGAAGGTAGGAGCAAGAATTTCCAGAGGGGACTTGGTAGTTTTAAAATATCAACAGAAAAAAAAAAAAAAGAAAAAAAAAAAAAAATATCAACAGAAAAACAAACGAGGGTCTGATAGTTGTTTCAGGGAAGGGTTTTACTCAACCCCTTCAGAATCATCTAGGAAACTTGTAAATATAAAATAATATGCATGTTATTCCAAAAATGTATTTGTAAAATCAACTGTATTTGTATATAAATGCTAAACTTGGCCCAAACCAATTAAATTGAAATTCTTGGGGAATGATACCCAGGCACTGGTATCTTTTAAAAGCTCCCAGGATATTCTCATCTACAGCAAGGACTGAGGACCCTGTCCTGGTGAGACTTGCTGCTGTAGTGAGTGGCCCCAGCCCTACAGTTGTGGCCAGTCTCATTCCTCTCTATTGAGAAGCCACAGAGTGTAGAGAGGATACTTAAGAAAACTGTATATATAAGCCCTGCTATCTGAGTGCAAAACATTCTTGCTCAAGAATGGTGGTCGTTTATTCCCATCTGAAAGGTGAAATGATGGAACAGTAACAGAGCAGGAGCAGAACCAGAACCCAGGTATCTGAATCCAAGTTTGAAATGTCAGCTTCAGGTCTAGAGTTCTGCCAGGGTAAGACTCCCCTGTGGCAGTTTGGGAGAGGTACTCAGAAGTACTCAAAAGGAAGACATCATCCCATATGGCTAGGACAGAGCCACTTTGAGGGATGGTGGTAAGACCATCTTGCATCTCCCCACTTTGGGGGATGCTCTATCAAACCTCATGTTAATCATGCAAGATGGTCTTACTGTTTGACCCCCACTAGGCTTATAGCTACAAATAAATTCATTTTTCACTGTGGGCTATTAAGTCATGGCTCTGTCAGCCTGTACAGTTCACCAGGGTTTCCAAGGGTTCTATTTGCTAGTTAGGGACCCCCATGGCCTTTAACAACTAAGATATTTTGGGATTCCAAGTCTGTCATCCAGTGTACCAACCACCCCTTCCTTGAACGTGACAGAAAGGCTGCCAATGTCCTCCAACTCATTAAATATTTTAAAATGTTCAGATGGCAGGATGGTCAGCAGAGTCCTGCCTCAGGCCTCCAGAACTTCCCCCACCCAGTGTGTTAATACTGACACAATTACCCAGTGTTCCTCAACACAATTTTTCCTGGGTTGTGAATCCATCACTACTACCATTCTCCAGTCTATGTTTTCCCATCTTAGCCACTACAATACCACAGTAGATTTTACTTAAGGCCAAAGATACAAATATATTATGTCTAAGATAGTCCCCATTCATACCAGTCACACAATAACACCAAATTAAAAAATTAGTCTGACATGGCTTGTTTACAATGAACCCATGCTAATGCCTAGTAATCACAGCTTTCTCTTCTAAGAATTCACACACTACTCAAGGAGAAAGTTTTTAAAAAAATCTTAGTAATTATCCCAAGATGAAAGTCAAGCTCACCAGATAGTAGTCTGTAGGCTCTGCCCTCCTCCCTTTTTTTGAAGAATTGAAGCGCATTATCCCTTTTCCACTCCTCTAATACTATTTCTGTTCTCCAGAGTTCTAAGAACACTGATAGTGGGGCAGCAGCCTCACTTGTATATTCCCTCAGTACTGGGAGTGTCGCTCCTCCCCTGAGAAACCTGAACTTATCTGGAACAATCAGGTGCTCTCCTTACAATTCTCTCACCTGGCTTCAGTTTTATGTCTCCTTCTGCCAATGTTTCGAACCTTTCCAGGTTGGGCTGGAAAAAAATTACTCTCTGTGGTAGACAAAATAGGAGCAAAATGGGACTCAATTTTGAATCAGTGACCCTAAGTTCAGAACTCCTTTACCTACAGACAAAAAAAAATTTTTCTAGAACCCTGGAAAAGACTGAACCTACCAAAGGGGCTAAAAGGGCCCTATAGAAGGAGGCAGCCAAGACCAAAAACTCATCAACCAAGCACAAAGCCACCACAAAAATTGATAGAATTGATAGCAAAGGAAAAGCATCATGGCCCTAGTTCTCTTCAGAAGATGACAGCATCATCACTCATTGTAGACACCATAGCAGTAGAGACTAAGGCCCGTCCTGCTTCCACATGTGCAGTTCCTGTCACAGCATTCATGTATGTGCATAAGGGCAAAGTGTGTGTGACCATATGTTTTAAAAGTGTGTCTATTTACAAAGAGTTGTGACAATGGATACTAGTGGCAGAGTCCTTCACATAGATGCAATGGAAGTAGTAGGAACTTACTGAGAAATCAGCCTTCATTCTCTCTTAATTCCTCACAATCATCAATCAATCAGTTAGTTCATTTCAAATAACTGATCTCATGGGTGGCTCTTTTTGAATAGAGGCTTTCAATTCTTCAGCTACAAGGGAAAGAAAATTCCTTACAATATAAATATACCCTTGAGATATTTTCTTTGGTAGCACCCAGAATGAATTGAATGCCTACTATGAATTATTCTGAACACTTTACATCATAAACTCCCACAATAACTCTGTGAGGTTGATATTACTCACATCCTCATTTTATAAGGGAGGACACTGAGACACAGACACACGAAGTAACTTGGTCAAGTTCACACTGGTGAAATTGAAAGTGGTGGAGCTGCTAGTTGAACATGCAGATTGACTACAGAACACTGTCATAGCTGGATTGCAAAACTGGTCCAATTTTCTATTCCTTCCCCTATCTATGCTTAGAGCCCTGTCACCAATATGAGAATGACCCCAGGCTGGCCTACTGGAGGATAAGAAGCCACATGGACCAGAGCCATGTCATCCTAGCCAAGGCTATCCTAGACCAATCAACACAGCCAAATCCTCAGCGGACCACAGATGCTTGAGCAAGCCCAGCCAAGATCTGCAGAACCACCCAGAGAGCCCATAGACTCATAACAAATCATAAATGTTTGTTGTTTAAGCAACTAAGTTTAGGAGTGATTTGTTACATGCTAGTAGCTAACTGATACAAACAACCATGCTGGACCACTATACTATATTAGCCTTTTAGTGATACTGGCTTCACTTGACTCTAGCATCTTCCCGGAGTGGACAGCTCCAGCTGTGAAGAATCTTCCTTATACTACCACCTTATTGTTCTTCATCCCTGTCTTACTCCTGCCCCTACCATTATGCCAACCCATAGGGGCAGTTGTAACTATTCCTCACCTTTATTTCCTAGTTTTTTCTGGAGTAGAGAGGAAACTAGGGTGCCTCAACTCTAGTACAATTTTGAGCTCTGTTTCCTTGTCTACCTCTTTGCCCATCTCTCTGTCATTTCGGAGCTTGGTTGGAATTAGCCACAGTGAGTGGTGCCAAAATAATGAAACCAGGATAATGAGAAGAAAACACAGATAGTGCTGTGAGTCAACACCTTGCACCTTTGGCCTTTCTCACAGGGTGAGCTTCTTACTCAGTGGTGGTGGGGACCCAAAGTTCCTAAAGGCACGCTCCTGCTTTGCCACCTGATCCCCCAATGAAACCTTACAAAGCTAAATTCTCCCTCCCTGCCAGGACTCAGACGGGGGCAGCAAGCAGTACCTCCCCAGGATTGAATATCCCCAGCTGCTCAATTCAAATTTAAAAAGAATTTGGAAATGTGTTCCACAGAGTGAAAGCCTTCTGAGGCATTTCTGCCTGATGCCTCCAGCCACTGGGTTCCCAAGGAAATGGAATGTCAAGTCCTAGACCCAGAAGATCTTCTGGGGGTCTGCAGGGAGTACATACTCAAGGCAATCCACTAAAAATGGGATTTAAAAGCTCCCAAAGAAAGAAAAAGATTCATAAAAGATAATTGTTTTTCTACTGGAATATTTTAAGACTCTTTTTTTTTTCCTATTAGGCACTCAATAAATGCTAAATGATGTTAATTCTTCTAGCACTTCGTGCTTTATGAGTGAAGCTTGGATTGTGAGGATTCATTGCTCAAAGGCCAATAGCTAAGTGACCTGGGTTGGTGAAGAGAAACCAACACTCCCCAGGGCAAATCCAGCCTCACTGTGCCATTAAACACTCACCACCCCTCACTCATTACACTTCGACAATAGTTTAGTTTTAATTTCTTTTCTTTATATTTCACAGCCCTAAAGGAAAATGTCCTGTGACAATTCTGTAATAGGAAGACAATTACTGGTGACTCAGGGCTCCCTGCTGCCTCTGAGTCTCACAGCTGAGGAGAAGGCAGGGACTACTGCTTCCCATATAGGAACAATTTGGTTTGGGAATTAGGAAAGTCAGAATCAAAAGGGATCTGTTTTAAAAAAAATGCCTATGTAAGATAAGAACTTAACCCAAGGATCCTATTTCAGGACAAAAGTCCATTGCAGGCACTGAGTCCCTGAGAAAGCTTTTCACATACACACAAACGTTTCAAGTGGTGACTTGTCCATCTCAGCCCCACTACCCACAGCATCCAGGCAGTCCCACAGCATCCAGACCCTGGGTTCCCAAAAATCTGATTTCTCCTTTTTGTTATCCAAACTCTGTCCATTTCACCTTTACCAATAAATGAGGAGGAGGCAGTAAAGTGATGTGCTCCTTAACAGCAGAAGCTCTGTCATCCTTGCAACTCAAGCACCCAACCCAAACCTGAGCCTGGACGAACAAAGGTAAAGGTATACTAGGGTAGAAGACATGGGCATTCCCAAGTTCCCAGTGGATTGTGCTTGGCATTCCCAAGTTCCCAGTGGATTGTGCTCCAAAGCGCTTTTGTAAATTGGTAATTTAGAACTTGGAAAGCATTTCCTTTTTCCATAAACATAAAGCTCTAGAGAAAGCTCAAGTCCTTAGACCAGGTCATTCAGCTCTATTTAGCCACAAAAATCTAATAATGCATCCAAAGTAGAGAACTTCAGCGATTCTACTGCTTCCTCCTAAATAGCTGTTTAAAATACGGCTTTCATGAGAAAATGTGTTCCAACTTAGGATGCCAGAAACCAGTCCATTTTTTCCCGGACCAAGAATGAGCTTTTCCTACTAATGAATGAATGAATGAATGAATAAAAGAGAAGAGAAAAAATAAGAGAAAGGCAAAGGGGGAGAAGATGTTGGCTATACTAGAAATAGCCCTGACATGGAAGATACAGGTTTGCAAGGAAGGTGAGATGGGACAGAAACTTCTGGGTGAGAATAATGATATTTTGAACTATTTTTCTGCTTTTATATAACATATGTTCTACAGTTCTTTGGTTTAAAAACTTGCCTTGTGTTCCAAATTAGGAAATAAAAAGCAGTTGCATGAAGGGGAGTTTGGAGAAGTGAGAGATTTCTGTTTTGGGGGTCATAAATCAATGAGCCGAAGACAGCCTATGTTCGCCTATGATGATACTCTTGATTTCTGTTTGTCAGTTTCTTGGCTGATTCAGTCATGATGCTAATAAAATTCTAACTTTCAGGTTAATAATGTCAGCTTAAAATTGGGAGTAGGAGGAAAGACATCGGACTGTCTTTCCCCCGATGAACAGAAAGGGCAGGACCACTTTCTATTCACTTCTATATGCCCCAGTCCCCTCAGTGCTCAACATACAATTCATAAACAAATACGATAATTTAAGGAAGGGCTTTAACTTTTCAATGTAGTAGCAAAATGTGTGGGCTTTAGAGTCAAACTTCTCAGATCCAAATCATTTTTCCTCCCTGGGTGCATGACCAGAGGCCAGCAAGCCTGCTTAACAGCTTTGAGTTTTCTCATCTGGAAAAAGGAGTGGTAACAGTACTTACATCAAAGAGTTGCTGTGGAAATTAAATGCATTTACATTTCTAAAACACAGAACACTGTATCTGTCCCCTAGTTAGCACTTGACAGATCTTAGCAGCTATTATTTTTCCATCGTCATTGAGCTGTCTTGTATCTTGCCCCCAAATTAGTTTCTCAGGGAATTTGGTAAACATAAAAGTTGGTGTAAAGGGTTAAACTGTGACCCCCAAAATATATGTCTACTCGGAATCTGAGAATGTGAACTCATTTGGAGTAAGAATCTTTGCAGATGTAATTAAGACAAGGACTTGAGATGAAATCATTCTGAATTAGGATAAGCCCTAAGTCTGTGTCCTTATGTGAGACCAGAAAAGAAGACCCTGAGACATGGAAAAGGCGGCCATGCGAAGATGAAGCCAAAGATTGGAGTCATGCTGCCACAAGCCAGGGGAAAGCGGGAGCCACCAGGAGCTGGCAGAGGCAAAGAAGAATTCTTCTCTATAGAGTCTTCAAAGGGAGTATGGCCCTGCTGACCGCTGATTTTGGCCTTCTGGCCTCCAGAACTGTGAGAGAATAAATGGCTGTTGTTTTAAGCCACCAAGTTTGTGGTAATTTTGCTGTAGCAGCCCTAAGAAATAAAAACAGTTGGGTCCAGGTGACTTTGGAATAACCTAGATTGAATGAGCAAAACAAGTTGAAATGCAAATTGGTGATGATCATGAGTTCTCCTTTTACTGAACTGTGTGCTGCAGGGAAAGTTCTCTTTAGGAAGGGAGAATCACCAGCTTCAAGGACTGGAATGTTCAGGCTAGTCTGTGCTGTCCACTTCCAGCCAAAGACATTTCTGCTGAGAATCCCAAAAACATTCTGCATTTTTCCATAAGGAACAAAGTGGAAGTATTCAATGTGAGATGAGACACTGGAGAGAGTCAGCTGCTACCTGGCCCCACATAAACAGTAAATGGGCAGGTGATGCAGCTCTTTGTGAGTGACCAGTGAACACACCCACACTGGTCCCCATAACCTTCCTCACTCCCCTCTGTGGAAGTCTAGAGGGTCATTATCCAAAGATTCTATGCTAAGGAGAGATACCTGGTTGTCAAGAGACCAACATAACTGTGTGTTTCCACACAGTATTGATTCTTGCATTTATATCTACGAAACAGATCTCTTTAAGTAAAAAACATATCCAGGTCATCTTCAAGGTCCTTTTAAGCCATTGGAATTTTAAAGAAGTCCCCAGCGAAGAGTCGTGAGAGAGAGTTGAATCCACTGATGTTGAGAGAAATGATTTTCATTCATTTGCTCTCTTATATCTCCTCGGGAAAAATAGCAGCAGGCAGAGCAGTGACAGTCAGATAGGGGTGACGTTTTTGGAGCAAAGGCATTAGACAAGATGACACATGCTGACAGGTTCAGCAAATAGTGGATGCTCTGCCAATCAGCAGATAATTTCTGTGTGTTTGCAAAGTGGGAAAGATTGTGAGTCACGAAGTATTTCAAAGACAGGTCATGATGACTCTGTGTGTCATCTTCCTATGTGAAGGTCAAGAGAAAGGAGAAGGTGGGTAAAGGAAGAGAGGGGAAGAGCAAGGAGACCCAAGTACAGGCAAATCAACCATATCCAGGCAAGTTGCTCTGTATTTCCTGACAGTACCCAGGGGACCTTCCTAATTACCTACTTTATTGACATCTGAGGCTCACAGGTAACCAGCACTTCAGTAACTCATAAATCTTTTTTAACTTGTGAAAGTTACTTCTTCCCTGACTCAGTCAAGGTTTTATTTTCTTCCCTTACTTGGTAATTTACTCAATTTATTCCCAGTAAAGAAAGGGTTGCAGGGAAAAGGTCAGTGAAGAAAGCCACAGGAAGAAGCCACACACAGTATTCTGGATCCCAGCATATCCTGAAATGGATTTCACTGTTTCACTGACAAGAATTCCAAAACACTGAAAATAGTCACATTCAAATAGAAAAAAAAAAAAAATCTGAGGCCAAATAGATTCAAAGGATTTTTGGCATTATTTGTCATTTGCTTTTCTCCATTAGGAAGAGAGAGAGAGAGAATGAGATTGATTCCAATGAAACACATAGGTAAATAATTTGAGTATCTTTTAAAAATACACAAATGCTTAATTTCTCTACTTTTCATCAAAGAGCTTTTCTCGGGAAAGGATACATTTTTAGCACTAAAAATTAAGTAGTACTCACATGTGACACATACATTTGGTCAACCCACAACCCTTCAAAGAGAGCTGTGCAATTCTAATTGACAGGGTAATTTTAAAGTAAATAACTTGGTGAATATAAACCCAACATCTTTTTCCTGGTTTGGGGAAGAAAAAAGCTGTACAATGTATGCAAACATGCTAAGATTTTAAAAAAAATAAAATAAACCTCTTATCATTCCCATCCAAGAATGTCAAGTCAGCCATTAAGGTTGTAAGAGTGGCAAGTACTGAACACACATGAGCACACATAATCACACTGAGAATCTGCTGACTGATTATTGCTGACAATGCCTAGTTCGATCTGATTCATCATTTGCACAGGAACCAAGAGACATTAAAAGGGCAGGAGGTAACACTAGGAGGAGAGAAACAAAGCCTTAAACTAAGTTGGAATAAGGATACTCTTCTAGCAATTGCCTAATTCCTGGGATCCCTTCTGTCCTGAGGCAGGCAGTAGAGGCTTAGTTACTCCCACATCTGGAGATCTGGAGGCTTCTCCCAAGATGGAAGAGATGAGTAGTGAGAGAATATGGAGATTTAGAGATGAGAACGTTGGCTGGGCACAGAATCAAGCTAAGTGAAGTCACTGGAGAGGAAGGGTCTATTTAAACACACAAACACACACACACACACACACTCTCTCTCTCTCTCTCTCTCTCAGCTGCCTCACATTTATCACCTTAAGAAATTTTTGAACAGCTGGTCCATACACAAATGCATAGTAAAAAAAGTAAGAAAAAAAATATAGATGATCTCTTATCAAAAGTACGTATTATTTTGCTAATGAGAAGCTACACCCTAATCCTGATATTCAGGAAATTATGTTGCCACATTAAATAAATGGTGAAGGGTAAACCATCTGTAAAAAATCAAAGCACACACACAAATCATTCCAGACACCATTTCCCATTTTCTGACTTATTACTGTACACAATGCTGCTTTTGGCTCCTGCATTCTTATATCCTTTTGAACGCTCACCAGACTATTAATTTAAAAAGCCAGGTGCTCCGTCTGCTCCTCTAATCACTGTGACCTGTTTTTGTGATTCGAAAAAGGCAAAAAGACTAACTCTGGCTTGGGTGGGAATCATTTCTGGAATAGTGGTTGGTGGTTGTTCACATCTGGATTAGGTATAAAATGATAACATTATGATGATGAACACCAGAGAGCCTCATCTGCATATAAATAGACCTAATCAGAAATGCAAATTGCAATCAGGAGAAATTTTTAAAGGCTGTGATAGCTGTGTGATTGTGCAGATAAGGAAAGGTCAACACTTGTATTGTTAAAGCAATTAAATGGTTCCCAGCCTGCCCAGAGCCTTCCTTTGAAAGAGACATTTGGAAGGTACAAATTATCCCTCAAACTGCAACCTGGCTGGGAAGGACTCCCCGGATAGCTTCATTTTCTGTAACTAGAGCCGGGAGCTGGCCATATATCAGCCTGATTCCAGTGAAAGACAACCCAACCTCTTGTACAAACCCCTAATGAATACACAGAATAGAAAGTATACTTGCATTTAAATGCTCTCCAAACAGACCTCTTTCCACACAATTTTCCATTGAGACAGAAATTATGGGATGGAGAGTAAGATACAGTGCTGATGTAACATTTTCTGATACATTTCAATGCTGGTCTGAGTGAATAGAGCCATATGATACATATACATTTTCACTGAATACTAGAGAAAATATGTAATTAAAAAGAAAACACTAGTATTTAGACAGATTACTTAATCCACAGTTCCATTCGTAGTCTTATGCAAAGTACAAAAAATGAATATCTCAGAAAAAGCTGAGTGCTGAAAATATGCCATTGTTCCAACAAGGCCTTATTATTCCTTGGGGTATGTTATCTTTCAGGCACATCCTCGTCCCGACCACCCCCTACTCCCTTGTTTTTTCAAAGAAAATACATTTCACAATCAGGCTTTGTCAGGTTTGGAGAGAAATTGCTTACAAACTATTTATTATTCCTCTAACTAGACGCTTTCACAGAGAACCAATGAGTCAAGAGCGCCATCTTGTGTCCTACCTTGGAATCTTGAAGAGTGTTTTCACAGGATGCATGTCAAAGAGAGGAGGGTCTCCATCCCCCAGTTCAATAGCTGTGATCCCCAAGGACCAGACGTCACAGCGAGCGTCATAGGAAGAGTCATACTGCTGCTCACAGGCGATGACCTATTAGACAAAAGCAGGACACTATACATCAACCCTACAGCCACATCCGATGTCCTGAAAAGGCCCTGAGCTGATCTTAGCCCCCTTCTCAGTTCCCTTGGCCACACTGATATTGAATTCCAGTGATAAGACGTGTGTATTCTAGGCCTTATTTGTGTGTAACTAATTTATTATCTTAATGTTCATTAACTTTTTTAAATGTGTCAGTTTAGTTTTTAAACAGTATGCATTGAACCGTCTTAAGTACGAAGAACTGTGCAAGGGGAGGAACAGGGTGTGTACCCACACCATCCCAACCCTGCTAGTCTTTGAGGAAAGGCTCTGTCTACATCCTTCACCTCACTATCAGCTACTGAATTCAACAACAAGAAACAATTGTTCTCAAAGATGCTTGTGTCCTTTAGATGCATGAAATCCTCAAGAGTAGAACCAGCTAAGCAGAGAGATGCTGGAAGACTCATATGGTTAACATAAAGTAGAAATGACCCCACTCCACCCTTCCCTTTTTCTAACAACATCTTTCCCCTCCTCAGACTCCAACAACTGGTGTGCATCACAGAAGCAGCTGCCATTCCAGTGATTGCCCTGACTAGATACAACAGCAGCAGTACCAGAAAATGACCCTGGGCTTGTCACTGTATTGAGGAGTATGTAACCCTGTGGAGAAATGTTTCTATCAACTTTTTGAGTTAGGCAAGAACATCTCCTACATTCAGACTCTGATGACCCTCACAATGGGGACAGCAGGAGTGAGCCAAAGGGCATGGAGGACCGAGAACCCCTATCTGACCTAAAATCTGCCACCAGGATGACCCATGGCCATGGCCAGGTGGGAAACTTTGATGTTTGATGATCCAGAACACCAATGAGAGGGCAACACCTAAAATGGTCAACACAGGAAGATCAGAGCAATAGGGTCACCCTCTTAGACCTTCATAATGTCTTTGGCTTTTTTATTTCAAATGAGATGGAACAACTGACTGTGGTGAGCAGAGGAGTGACAGATCTAGCTTACGTTTTAGCAAGATCACTCTGGCTACTGTGCAGAGGATAGATTGTGAGTAGAAAAAACAAAATCAGTTAAATATGTTACTGCAGGGATCCAGATGAGGCATTGTGAGATGGTGAGAAATAATCAGATTCTAGATATAATTTTGAATGTAGAGCCAACTGGATTTGCTGAACAGGGCTTATAAGAAAGAAGAGCTAAAGAAAACTCCAAAGTTTCTGACATGAGCAACCGCCAGAATAGAATTGGTATTTACTAAGATAAGGAAGACGGTAGGAGGAGCAGGTTTGGGTGAATAGTGGAGCTCCATTTAGGATATATTAAGTCGCAGATGCCTGGGAGACTTACAAATGGAGAAGACTATTTTAGGGAGATGGTTAGGTCATGAGGATTCTGTCCTCGTGTGTGGATTAATGCTACCATGAAAAGGGCTTGCAGGAGTGGGTTTGCTCCCTTCTGTCTTCTGCCATGTGAGGACGCAGTATGAGGGCCCACATCAGATGCCAGCACTTTGACCTTAGACTTCCTAGCCTCTAGAACCATGAGAAAATAAATTTCTGTTCTTTATAAATTACCCAGTCTCAGATAATCCATTATAGCTGCACAAAACAGACTAAGACTAAGAAACAGGTGTTCTAAGCCACTAAGTTTGTGGTATTGTTATTCCCGTGATAGAAAACTAGTATTCCTGCTCTCTTCCAGACCCAGTGCATTGGACTTGTAAGGCCTGGCAAAATGTGCCAACTGCCTTGCTCTAGACCCTGTGCTCTTGTTCTCATAGATGCCCTGTACTCTTCTCTTCTGAGCTGGAGAACATTGTCTTTGTATCCACATCCTTGGCCTGGCCCCAGCCCCATCTTCTGAATAGAATATCCCATCATACTTTTAACACGTTATGTTCAAATGTACATTCAAACTGAAGTTCAAATAATTCCAATTTCAGGAACAAAGGCCATTTCATTGCCCCCAAAGACCTCCCTTTCCTCACTCCAATCAGGTGAGAACCCTCATTATTTTTAAAGATCCCTAGAGAAGGCCATTCAACACCTTTCCTTTCAGAAATGACACTTTCAAAAGTGTGGTACAAACATAATTTTAGACCTATCAATCAACAAATAGTTCACTGTAATTCATGACACTGATAAGGCCTGTGAGGGAGCAAGAAATAAGACTCTATCCTTCCCCAGTAGGAGCTATGGCCAATGAAATATAAAGCGAATCTTTCGTAATTAAATGACAAACCATGACAACTATAGATGGCCTCAGACAATGTGTACTAACATGTCCAGTAAAGAATATGGGCTCTAAATGCTTAAGATTCTAGAAGGAGGCCACTGCTGCATAAGAAGACAATAAAAAGTATCCAGTACCCATAGTCTACAGCTTCTGGTGAGAAATTCAAATCAGCTTCTAGCCAACATGGATGGGACATAAAAGGCAATTCTAAGAACATATCTGAATGTGGAAATGGAGATATTCTAACATTTCTCACATGTCGTCATAAAATACTCAAAACTTTTATCTGGTTTCAACTTCTCTTTACAGATAAATATTATCTTCAGCTGATTCTGATGAACAGAAAAGCACATCTTAGCCTAATTCTTCTCTTCAGTGCATCATGCAACAAAGAAATTACTTAAGTTCAGCCTTCCAAGGAAGTTTATTGGAAATTATGCTAATAAAATAACTCAGAAATAATTATTGAGTACCCATTAGTCTGGCATGGTAGTAGGCCCTGGGAAGAGAAAGTTAAATGCACACTGAACTTAATCCTCATAGTAATTTGGCAAAGCAGGTGCTATGATCACTTTTGCAGGTGTGGAAACTGAGGAGAACATGGTTAAACAGCTTACCTAGTATCACATAGCTAGTAATTGTCAGGGCCAGAATTTGAACCCAGGCAGGGAGAAGGATAACTAAACAAATCATCGCCAGATGATAAGTGCTATATATAATACAAATTATAGTTGGTATAAATGATCAGCTGCTGCACTCACATTTTGACAACATAGCCAGGTTTTCTGAGCTTTTGTCGTTTGGTGCATCTCCTCAGAGAGTCTCTCTTTCAGGATTGCTCCTTACCAGGAGGAAACAGCCCTTTCTGCAGGTTACACATATAACGAGATTTAAAGAAGCTCTCTTAAGAGGATGCAGGCCAACACCCTGGAATGGGATTCTCTATCAATCTAATATCAAAATCTGAAGCTATTTCATTAAGAGAAAATAGTACTGTCATTCTCTTTAGCTCAACATTCTCCTTGTCTCTAGGTTAAATAAAGCTGAGTTAAGGATGCTTGGATGGTTGAATGGTCTTTCTTCCCTTGCCCTCAGGAGAAGGTGACCTTAAAAAGAACTCTCTGAATCAGTTGTTAGGATGCTTCATTAAGAAAGGAGAGTAGCAATGGCCAGTAAGTGCACTGCTTTGGGACCAGGTTTTCCAGGTTCTGTAAGTCATATTAAAGGGGTGGAGAGAAATGAGATGGTATTGACAAAGGCCCAGGACCCCAAATGCACACCCTTTCACATCTGAAACAAATAACTTACGTTCTCAGGACCTCTCTTGATCTATAAAGTGGTAAGGTGGAAACAAATAACCATCCCTTCTAGCTCTAATAGTCTATGACTTTGCCATTTCCAAGTAAGTGATCTTGGGGTAGTACCAAACTGAGAGGCTAACATCACCATACAAATTAGCTAGAGTGCACAATACATTATTATTCTGAGGTGTGAACAGGATGACTGGAACTTTGAAGAGATTTTATTGCCAATATTTTGTAGAAAGTCTTAAGGTCTATGAAAATATGCTGGTTGTTGTCATAATGCCTCTGTTAAGAAAGATGAACTTCAGTGAGAGAGCAATTGTTTGGACGTTGGTTAATGGAGCAAGTCCAGGTTCCTACCTTGAAATGCAAACTTATGGCTTTTCTGGTACAATTAGACTACACTGCTGCTTATTTTAGGAAGAGGAAAAACACTAATGCTGGATTACTAGCAATATCTATGCACTGACAGCTTTAGTGCCCAAGGCCAATAGCTGTTTTACCCAGCAGTGGGCTTGAGCCTCCTAAATGTTGGTCATTACCACCTTAGCTGCCAAAACTTTTCTTTCTGGAGAAGATTGAGAACAAGAAACAAGTTTTCACAAACGACTTAGCTTGACAGGTCTTTGGAGCAAAGGCTAGTCATTATCTGTCTTCAATTGCTGGGGCAATTCTCTTTAGCCTTCTTCAGGCTAAGGAGTTCCACAGATCCAGACTCCTTAAATCTACCCCTAGTCACTCCCTCCTACCCCAAAGAGGACACACCTTCTCCCCTCTCCTGCAGGAATCTATGGGATGAAACCACATCCACAACTTCTTTAACGCATATCATCCCCTTGTCTGTCCTTGAGCATGGTCAGCTGTGTTCTGTTGAAGATGGCTGTTCCTTTCCTTAGCCACCAGCCAGAGAATGGCAGAGAAAAACAACAGTCAGCAGCTCTTGGGTCATGAAGAGACTTTCACCTCTGGCTAATGCTAGAAAATCCCAGAACCTGGCATCTTTGTTTTGGTTTTGCCACCCCTTCACTGGGTGACTTTGACAGAATGTTTTATCCCCCTCTACCTTTTCTTTGCAAGCAATCCAAGCAACCCCTTTTTCACGGGCCTCATCTGAAGCGCTGCTTATGAAAATGCTGGTTATTCAGCTTTTTCTAAGGCACCAAACTGTTACTAGTAGATATCATTGGATCACTGACATATGGGTAATAATTATTTTATTTACTTACTTCTCTAAGATCTTTTATAAGTTTTCCAAAACATCTATAGAAAGCATGGATTATTTCTATAAGAAAAAGGAGTTTTTTTTTTTTTTTTG
>PVKP010030040.1:0-28317 GCA_004027715.1 Plecturocebus donacophilus
AATACTGCTGTGGTCCCATGAATGCCTTCTCAACATGGAGACTGCATGAGGGTCTCCTAAAGAGGGCTTGTGCAAAGATCTCTGAGAAGGGAGGCGACCTCTGCTCACAAGATCTGGGAGGGTCTTTGCAGATGGGAGCTGGCAAGGAGGAGAAAAGCCTTGCAGGGCAGAGATCAGGGAACACCTCAGGCTCTGCCTAAATTCTTGGAACATGGAGTGATTTTAATAGCTCTATGTCCTCAATGCTTGGAGATAAAAGCTCCTTGATACGCTGGGAGCGGTCGGACAGAGTGGCTCCTCTGTGGCTATACTTCTGATGCAACAGCACCCTGATAACAATCAGTGGTAAACTATAAGTACTAGTTTAGCATGTCTTAGAAGGGTCTCAAGTGCTCTCCCCACCTGGCTATCTTACCTAGCCCTTCACCCTCCCCTTCCACGCCCATTAGATCAATGAGATTATGCATATAATAAAAGTGTTTGGAGCCCAGAGCTCGGGGCCAACGCGGTTGCCACGCTTGCCTTGGTACCCTGGACCCATGCTGTAAATTCTACTCTTGTGTCTCTGTCTTTATTTCCTTTTCTCAATCCCTCGTCACTGCTGGGACTAAGGGCACCCACATATACGGTTGGGCTGGTTTGCAATATCTGGCGCCCTACGAACAATAGAGATTCCACTAATAATAGAACTGAGAAATGAATTCAGTAAAGCTGCAGATGTAACAGGTGAATTTACTAACTTGATGGATGATTTTGGCATAGTATAGACCCGGTCTGTAGTTTTGTTTTTTTTTAAACATTTAAAAAATACATACATTTTTCTCTGTCTTATAGATACTCAAGTTCCTTAAAAGCAGGTATTACGTCTGGGTCATTTTTGTATGCCCAGCACCTGGTACAATGCCAATGTGTGGCACACAGTAGGTGCTTAATATCTACCAAATGACCAACTCTGTGACTTTAAATTTCTATTTTTTTTGACAGAGGGTTTCACTCTCTTTCCCAGGCTGGAGTGCAGTGGCGTGATCATAGCTGACTGCAACCTCGATCTCCCAGGTTCAAGCAATCCTCCTGACTTAGCCTCCTGAGAAGCTGAAGCTAAAGGCACGTGCCACCACGCCCAGCTAATTTTTTAAAAATTTTTTAGTGGAGATGAGATCTTGCTATGTTACCCAGGCTGGTCTCCAACTCCTAAATTCAAGGGATCCTCCTTTGGTCTTCCAAAGTGCTGGCCTTACAGGCATGAGCCACGGCACCAGTCCTCTGATTCTAAATGTCTTGTGGGCCAGGATCTTGCCTACTGTTTCCCTGGCATGCCAAGTGGATATTGGCTTTATGCTTTTGCTAAGATCTCAATTAGTCTCTTTGTTTTGAAATTCTTTCTTCTCTCCTTGGGGCCCACAGATACCGACTAGTATAGTGGTTTATTGGAAAACTATATGTCATGGTGGGAAGACTAAGGGGCTGGGAGATCTGGACTACTAGGAACTGGCTGGGTGATCTTGGGGCAAAACATTTCACTTCCTGAACCTCTGCCTTTATTTCTCACTGCACCTCAGTGTACCCTTCTTTACAACAAGGATAATGGCCTCCATCTTTTTTGAGACAATCTCACTCTGTCACCCAGGCTGGGGTGCAGTGGTGCAATTTTGGCTCACTGCAACCTCTGCCTCCTGGGTTCAAGTGATTCTCCTGCCTCAGCCTCCTGAGTAGCTGGGATTACAGGCATGTGCCACTGTGCCCGGCTAATTTTTTATATTTTAGTAGAGATGGGGTTTCACCATGTTGGCCAGGATGGTCTCGATCTCCTGACCTTGTGATTCGCTCGCCTCGGCCTCCCAAAGTGCTGCCCCCGAGCCTGGCCTAGAATACTATTTTAGAAACATAAATCAGATTGCATCATTCTGCCAGCTTAAATCCACATCCCGTTCTTGAGTCCACAAAGACTCTGACCAAATCCCACTGCCTCTCCCACTTTATCCATAGCCATTCTGCCTTTTGCCAACTCTCCCCTGGACACAGGAATCATTTTCTCTGCCTCCTACACTTCAAGCTTGTTCCAGCCTCAGGACTTTTGCACTAGCTGTTCTCTGTGACAATAATGCTCCACCTCATAATCTTGGCATGGGAGAGCTTGTCTTGGCTTTCACATCTTAGTTTAACCATCACCTCTTCATAGAGTTTTTGTTTTGTTTTTTGTTTTTGAGATGGCCTCTCTCTCTGTTGCCCAGGCTGGAGTGCAGTGGTGCCATCTCAGTTCACTGCAACCTCTGCTTCCCGGGTTCAAGTGATTCTCCTGCCTCAGCCTCCTGAGTAGCTGGGATTACAGATGCTCGCCATCACACCTGGCTGATTTTTGTATTTTTAGTAGAGACGGGCTTTCACTGTGTTGGCCAGGCTGGTCTCGAAATCCTGACCTTGTGAGCCACCCGCCTTGGCCTCCTAGAGTGCTGGGATTCCAGGCGTGAGCCACAGCACCCAGCCTTCATTGAAGTTCTTAATTTTCCAGATAGCATTTTGTGTGATCTGATTTTTGGATCTTTAAAAAAATCTGTCTAGATCTCATTTTCCCCCTACTAGGATGTAAGTTCCTTGGGAACAGGGATCTTTCTCTCTTATTTGCTGAATACTTAGTGCCTTGAAGAGAACTTGGCTCATAGTAGGCACTCGCATTTGTCAGATGCATGAAAGGCATTTTAATACTTCTTGTTACATTGGGGTTGGACATAGTGGCTCATGTCTGTAATCCCAGCACTTTGGGAGGCTGAGGCGGGTGGATCACTTTGAGCTCAGGAGTTCAAGACCAGCCTAGCCAACATGGGAAAACCCCATTTCTACTAAAAATACAAAAAATTAGCTGGGTGTGATGGCATGTGCCTTTAGTCCCAGCTACTTGGGAGGCTGAGACAGGAGAATTGCTTGAACCCAGGTGGCGGAGGTTGCAGTGAGCTGAGATCGCACCACTGCACTCCAGCCTGGGCCACACCAAAAGACTCTGTCAAAAAAAAAGAAAAAGGAAAAAAAGAAAGAAGAAAGAAAGAAAGAAAGAAAGAAAGGAAAGAAAGAGAAAGAAGGAAGGAAGGAAGGAAAGGAAGGAAGAAAGAAAAAGAAAGAAAGAAAGAATTGGTTTGGTTTGTCTTCCTCTACCTATGGGTGAAAATAACATGTGAGCTTCGAGATTCAACACATGGCTTCCAACCCTGATGGGCTAGCTGGGGAGCGGTGGAGTGAGAAGATAAGGTGGCAGACCCAAGGTGGATTGTCAGACAGCAGAGATGGGAAGACACCAGGAAACCAGGCTCATATTTTCATGGAATCATGGACTGCTGAAGCCTGTGACTTTGGCAGGCAGCCCAGGGTGAATCACTACTTAGACGAGTGAGGAGATTCTGCTTTGCTTCTGACACTTCAGATTGTTACACCTTCCTAATGCAATTTTTGGGCATTCCCATAGACTAGCCTTTGGAGCCTTTGCATCAGAAACTTGATTTATGGATATCTGTGTAGTTAAAGGAAATAACGCCTGCATAAAAGGCATTCAATATGGAGGGACTTTATGACACCCTTGCTTGGGTGTAACCATTCCTATCAGGGTGCCAGGAGGAAAGAGTGGAGCCTTTTTGGATGCTGGCAGGCAAGGGTGTGAGGTGTTATCCAGGTGGGAAAGGCATGCTGAGAGGCGGGGCCACTGTGTGGTTCTGAGCACTGTGCACCGCCCACACAGCCTGCCTCAGGGCAGGCGGGATACAGCAGGTGTTGGTGTTCTTTCTTTATAGTAAATATTTAACCATGTAACATCCTAGGCTACCAGCCACTGCTATGTGACAGGCAAAATCATAAGCTACAGATGTTGCCCTCTGACCCTCAGCTCAGAGAGCTGAGGCTGTTGACTGGAGTCCTCAGGACTTCAGAGAGCTTGGAAGTTTGTGCATTTCATCAACTGCCCTGCTTTGTCTGTCAGAAAGCATTAAGCCTCAGAATTTATACACTTTCCCTTCTTCATTCACGTGTGTATATTCATACATTGACACTCACTCTGGTCTGGGTTCTGCACTGGGTGCTTGGGATATATCAGTAAATAAAACAGACAAAGACCCCTGCCTCTGGGAGCCAACATTCTACCAGGGAAGAGGAACAATAAACAATGAGCATACTACATATATTAATTATATGTCAACATTATACATTATAAGGTGATGAGCCTATAGATGAAAAATAACATGGTGTAAATGGAACAAGAATGTGTGGAGGTGGGATGGGGCAGGGGATGGCATTAAATAGCCAGGGTAAGCTTCTCTGAACAAGTGAGATTTCATCAGCATCCTGAAGGAGATGAGGAATTCATCAAATGGACGTCCGAGGGGAGAGAATTGCAGGCAGAAAAAGCAACTAGGCCCTAGCTGGGACTATGCTTGGAGTGTCGGAGCAACAGAAAGATGGGTGTGGCTGAAGCAGACTGAATGAAGACTAGAGAAGTAAGAGACAAAATTGGAGCGGGAAGTAGGAGCAGGCAGTCAGTAGGATCGGAGGTGTTGGGGCTTGTAAGCCACTATGAAAACTTTAGTACTTACTCCAGCGAAAAGGGGAACTTGCACAGAACTCTGAGCAGATATGTCTCATGATTTGACTTCTGTTTTTAAAAGGACCACTGCAGCTGCTCTGTTGAGAACAGATTGTAGGGAAGCCAAGGCAGGGCCCAGGAACTGGGGAGGGGGGTGTGGGGGTGAGGTCACTGTAGTAACAGATGACATGGCTCAGATGAGGGTAATAGTGGTGGGGATGCAGGGACTCAATTGAATAATCGGTGTATTTTAAGGTGGAGCTGACCTGATTTCCTGATGGATTAGATGTTGAGTCGAGAGAAAAAGAGTAGTCAAAAAATACTTAAGGAGTTTTTGGCTTGAACCACTAGAAGGATAGTTTCCATCAACTGAGATGGGAATAGCTGTGAGTGGAGCAGGGTTTTTGGGGGGAACTCAACAATAAGAAGGACTAAACTATAAACACATACAACAATTTGAATGAATCACCAAAGGTATTTTGTTGAACGGAAAAAGGCAGTCCAAAAATATTTCATAGTGTTTGATTCCATTTGTAAAATATTCTGGAAAAGATAAAACTATATGGATGATAAATCAGCTTTTGCAAGGGGTTAGGGTTGGGGGTGGGTTTGACGACAAAGGGGCAGGATGAGGGGCTTTAGGTGATTAACTGGTCTGCATCTGAATCATGTCAGTAGGTACAAGACTGTATCTGTTAAAATTCATGTACTGTACACGAAAGCCAAGTTTATAATATGTCAAATTAAAAATTAACAAATATTAAAAAATTTAGGCTGGGTGTGGTGCCTCATGCCTGTAATTCTAGCACTTTGGGAGGCTGAGGCTGAGGCTGGCAGATTGTTTGAGCTCAGGAGTTTGAAACCAGACAGGACAACATGGTGAAACCCTGTCTCTACAGAAAAACATAAAAATTGATGAGGTGTGGTGGCATGCACCTGTGGTTCCAGCTACTTGGGAGGCTGAGGTGGGAGGATCACTTGAGCCTGGGAGGCCAAGGCTGCAGTGAGCCAAGATTGTGCCACTGCACTCCAGCCTGGGTGACAGAGTTAGACCCTATCTCAAAAAAAGACAAGAAAAATTAAAAATATTATGTTGCTGTTTTAGTAAGTAATATTTATCAGTACATGGTAATTGTTGTATTTGTTAGCTTTTAAAATTATAATTTGATTTATTTTATCTACATATTTTAATTAAATTAATTAATTTATTTATTTTGAGACAGAGTCTCACTCTATCACCAGGCTGGAGTGTAGTGGCGCAATCCCGGCTCACTGTGACTTCCGTTTTCTGATTTGAAGCAATTCTCCTGCCTCAGCCTCCCGAGTAGCTGGGACTACAGGCACACACCACCACGCCCGGCTAATTTTTTGTACTTTTAGTAGAGACAGGGTTTCACCATGTTGGCCAGGATGGTCTCGATCTCTTGACCTCGTGATCCGCCCACCTCTACCTCCCAAAGTTCTGGGATTACAGGCGCAAGCCACCGCACCTGGCCAATTTAATTTATTTATTAAGATGGAGTCTTGCTCTTGTCATCCAGGCTGGAGTGCAATGACGTGATTTCGGTTCACTGCAACCTCCACCTCCTGGGTTCAAACGATTCTCCTGCCTTAGCCTCCTGAGTAGCTGGAATTACATACACCCACCACCATGCCCAGCTAATTTTTGTACTTTTGGTAGAGATGGTGTTTTACCATGTTGGCCAGGCTGGTCTCGAACTCCTGACCTTAGGTGACCCAGCTGCCTCGACCTCCCAAAGTGTTTGGATTACAGGTGTGAGCTGCTGTGCCCAGCCATTCTACATATACATTTTTATACCTGATTTTTTGTTCATGATAATTGTACTATTTATCTTGAAATACAACCTCTGATAGCCACTTCTCTGCTGGATAGACCTCCAGTCCCATGATCCCCAGATCTGCCGCTGGAACAGACATCAGATGGGAGCCTGTGCAGTCAGAGGCTCATCCTGGGCCCTCATTTCTGTTTGCTGGGACTGCCCTCTAATCGATCAGTGCTTACATACAAGTTTATCATCAACTACTGTGGATTCAGGAGGTGGATTGAGGGGATACTCGGACACTGGCGCCTGATGGGCAGAGCCCCGCAGGAACCATTGTCATTAAAGCCTCGGGAGGAAGGCTGGTTTAGTGGTGACTGAACAGCAGAGAAGCCTCAAGGGCATCCACAGCATCTATTTTTAGGAGAGCCTACCATCCCCATGCCGCAGAAGGTGCCTCGGAAAGACTTCAACCACAAAGCATGGTCTGAAGGGCATTCAGGGTTATGGTGGCACATACAGGTGGAAGCAACTGCTAGGATGAGCTCCATTTTGGCCAAGTGAGTATGAGGTGTCTGTGAGGCATCCAAGTGAAAATCTTGGAGAGGTAGTTGAATACGAGTCTGCAGTTCAGGAGGGAAGTGTGGGCTTCAAATATCAATGCAGGAGTAACATTGACATGGTCTTTAGTTCTGGCTCAGACCTGGCTCTGACCAGGGAGTTCTTCTCTGTGCTGAATTTCCCTGTCCTTCCTGTCACCCTCACCCTATCAGCCTTCCCTCCCCACTCTACCAACAATCCAGCCAAGGAAAGGAAGAGCACCCAGAAGAGAGACAATTGATTTGGAGATACAGGATGAGCAGGTTGCTTTCCTACAACCATTACGCATGCTTCATCTCCAAGTAGGAAAGGAGGCCTAGGGCAGGGGAGGAGGTAGTGTGGGTGGGGATCCAGTGAGAGCTTTCTTGCTGAGAGAGTCATGGAAACCTGATTGCCTACCAGGCTGAGTCCTAGGGATGGGATATTGGTTGACAACTCCCCAGATAGGGTTGTGAGATATAGAGATAGAGGGGATCTATGCCTCTTCTTCTGAATATAGCCCTAGGAATCATCAGGACAGTAAAAGAGCAATGGTGTGTGGTACATCCAGCAGATAAGGTCTCAACAGTTCACAGTTTTCTGTCTCGGAAAAAAAAAATAATCATTATGGTCAGGCATAGTGACTCATACCTGTAATCCCAGCACTTTGGGAGGCTGAGGCAGGTGGATCATCTGAGGTCAGGAGTTCAAGACCAGCCTGGCCAACATGGTGAAAACCCATCTTTACTAAAAATATAAAAAGTTAGCCAGGCATGGTGGCATGTGCCTGTAGTCCTAGCTACTCAGGGGGCTGAGGCAGGAGAATTGCTTGAACCTGGGAGGTTGCACTGAGCCGAGATCGCGCCACTGCACTCCAGCATGGGCAACACAGTAAGACTTTGTCTCAGAAAAAAAAAAAAAAGGAAAATCTAATTCAAATGGAATTAACAGATTTTATTGACTCAGTAATAAAAGCTCAGATGTGGGAGTATTGTGATTAGACTTGATTCATTGCTGTTCTCGCATGGGTGTTGGCTTTATCTCAGGCTGGCTTCCCTCCTAACTGCAAGGTGGCTGAGTCAGCTCCCGGCCTCACAGCTGCCCGTTCAGAAAGAGAAAGTGTCTGTCTTCTCCCAACCATGCTGGGCTTCAGTTTGGACCAACCTCAGTCACATGCTCACTCCTAAAAGAATCACTGTGATGAGGACATGCTCTCAAGGAAGGAAGGATGGGGTTATGCCTGAGTCAATCAGGAGCCACCAGTGGAACTGGTAGTGATGCAGGTGGACCCCCAAATTGGGGTTCAGCCTGGGAGGGTCCTTGTGTGCAGGAAAGAATTCAAGAGCCAGCCGACAGAGTAAAGTAAAAGCAAAGCGAGTTTCTTAGAGCAACAGAGTTCAGGAAAATGGCAGCTCCATAGACAGAGCAGGGCTATCCCACAGGCAGAGTAGCACTTGTGGATTGCTGGCTAGCTGTGTGTGTGTGTGTGTGTGTGTGTGTGTGTGTGTGTTGAGGTGCAGTCTCACTCTGTTGCCCAGGCTGGAGGGCAGTGGCACACTCTTGGCTCACTGCAGCCTCCGCCTCCCAGGTTGAAGTGATCCTTCTGCCTCATCTTTTTGAGTGCTAAGATTACAGGTGCCCACAACCACACCCAGCTAATTTATATATTTATTGTAGAGACAGGGTTTCACCATGTTGGCCAGGCTGGTCTCGAACTTCTGACCTCAAATGATCTGCCTGCCTCGGTTTCCCAAAGTGCTGGGATTACAAGTATGAGCCCTTGTGCCTGGCCTGCTAGCTAGCTATATTATTTATAGCTACTCCTTAATTATATGCTAAATAAGAATTGGGTTATTCACATATTTTCTAGAAAAGGAGTGATGATTCCCGGGACAGAGGGTTCCTCCCCTTCTAAAGCATATAAGGTAACTTCTGGGCATTACCATAGCATTTGTCAACTGGCATTGGTGGGAGTGTCTTTTAATATGCTAATACATTATAATTAGCATATATTGAGCAGTGAGGGCGATTAGAGGTCATTTTTGTCACCATCTTGTTTTTAGCTGGTGTCTTCACCACATCCTGTTTTGACCAGACACTGTCTTGATCAGTGGTGTCATGACTGGTGCTTGGAAAACAAGTCCTGCTGATCTCCTGCCTCAATAGGGAGGGGTGGTGTTATACACCAATCCCACCCCAGTCACCGGCCTGCCATAGCACGGAGGTTTTGAAATGGATCTTGATGGTTTTAATGATATTCTTAAAAATTAGAAAGTTCAAATAATCAATATCTTTTGTCATTAGTACTAATAACCCAAAAGAGTCAAAAATAATTATATGAAGTATAATTAATATGCCAATTAACAACGTAGAATGTGTTTTCAGACTATGAACTTTTTAAACATTATACAAATATTTTATTCACTTGGATAAGGGAGAGTCCATCTGCTTTTGTGAAAGTTCATTCATTTCTTAATGATGTTTTTCAAGCCCAGTATTTCTTTCATGTCACCATTAACATAACCTTTCTAAATACAAAAATTCACAGTTCACATTATGAAATTTTAGTAGCTAGTCTTTGTTTTGGACTGTGAACAATATAGATTTATCCCCCAATTCATCCTTTTTCTTCAAAATGAGTTTAAAAAGATCTTTCTCTTTTTCACAAGCTAGAAAGTATCCTTCGTATGATGAAGATTCAAACTGCATCTTATCATCATGCCCTGGAACACTTCTCTGAAAAAATATGATGTCACTTTTTGTATCAATGATGTTATCAGGAGGACTGATTTCCTATAGAGAAAAAAACAAAATTACCTAATTATTTCAGGACATGAACAATTTGAATACATGAAGTTTATTTTGAAGTATGTTACTGAACAGAAAACAAAAGTAGTTTTTCTTCTCAAGAGTTATGTAAAAACATCTCTGAACAGCAATACTGACCTCCTCTCTTTTTTAACTCTGAATCTCCTATTCTCCCTGTCATGGGATGTGAGATCCAGGCCTCTAGTTTTCCCCTATCCATCAGACAGCTTAATTCTCTGCTTTCCCATTGAGTGGTGTCCACATTTGCTCAAGATGAAGTAGAGTTCCAGCAAAGACCATAACCTTTTTGGGCTAATGTCAGTTCCTGTCTTCTATAAACCATTCACAGCTAAAGACATTGATGACCTCTTCCCATAAACTTACGCTAGTTTGGCTGGGCAAGGTGGCTCATGCTTGTAATCCCAGCACTTTGGGAGGCCAAGGCGGGTGGATCATGAGGTCAGCAGTTTGAGATCAGCTTGACCAACATGGTGAAACCCTGTCTCTACTAAAAATACAAAAATTGGCCAGGCATGGTGGCGCATGCCTGTAATCCTAGCTACTCAGGAGGCTGAGGCAGGAGAAGCACTTGAACATGGGAGGCGGAGGTTACAGTGAGCCAAGATTGCACCACTGCACTCCAGCCTGGGCGACAGAGTAAGACTCTGTCTCAAAAATAAATAAATAAAAAATAAAAAACTTAGGCTAGTTCTAGTTTCTTTTTCTTTTTGCTTTGAGACAGGGTCTCGCTCTGTATCCCAGCCCGAAGTGCAGTGGTGAAATCATAGCTCACTGCAGCCTTGAACTCCTGGGCTCAAGCAATCCTCCTGCCTTAGCCTCTTGAGTTGCTAGGACTATAATCACTCAGTTGATTTTTAAATTTATTTTTGTAGAGATGGGGAGCGGGGTGCGGGGTGGAATCTCACTTTATTGCCTAGGCTGGTCTTGAACTCCTGGCCTCAAGTGATCCTCCCACTTCAGCCACCCAAGGTGCTGGGATTCCAGGCATGAGCCATCATACCTAGCCTGGCCAGTTCTCGTTTCTGCGCCAACCATGAGAGAGACAGGAAGTGCCAGGAATTTTAGCTCACTCTTTCAGTGGAGCTGAAAATTAAAACTTACTGTGAATAGAACCAATACTTGTTTTAGGGTTAGGCCCTGGATTCCTGTATAAACCTGCTGTATTGGCTCAGTTGGCAGTTCTTGACTCTATCCCTGCCAAGAACTCTAGTTCCATAGCAGTCTTGAATTTCTGTCTGAATGTGGTTTACTTGGCTGGGCCCTGCCCTCAAGGCCAAATTCTGATTCCTGTATGTTTCAGTCACAGAATAGAGTCCTGTGAGAAACGGTTAGATGACTTGAAACTATAACCTTGCAGGTTACCCAAATGGTAGTACTGCCTGCACTTTTCCTATTAGTGCATCATGTCTATTTTGCAGGATGGATCAAAACATGTGGATACCACCTAAGCTTCTTCCATGTGAATCCTGGAATCGGTAGACATTTTGGACTTAATTTTGGCCTCATGGCAGCAAAGATTCCCATGATCCTAAGCACTGACAGAGAAACCCCCAGAATTAAAATTGCATTTCTTCACACTCCTAAAATGCCTGAAAGACTCTGGGTGGTGGAAGTGGGGGGTAACTCCAACTTCTCAATCATTTGTAGAATTGATAGTCATAACTCTTGACTTTTTTTATTCTTTAACAACAAGTGTGGGTCCTAAGTTGATGATAATATAAACTAGTTTCCCTATTGGCATCCACTTCTGCAGCTGTCTACAATATACCACAATTTAGGAAGAGACCCTAAGCTATGGGCATCAATTTGGAGCTAATCTGAAATCCAATGTATAAGTGAGAAATAATCCATAGCCAAAATTTCAAAAGCTCTGTAACATTACAAAGGAACTAGCATGGAAAGTTACAGTTGAAAGTGAGAGTGTGGATAGGTAGAACAGGCAATCTCTGTAATCACTGTTATTGCACATTTCAGAACAGAGGCAAGGAAATCCTCAGGCAGTAGCTTTCTTGATGTTGACCACTCCCAGTCATCACAGGGAAGGTTCATAGAAAGTGGATGTGGGAGCCATTCCAATGACCTTGGAGAACCGCCAACTTGGAAAGCCCTACCTGGTGAAAGTTGAGTGCTCCAAGGGGCAAGGGTTTTGTTGTTGTTGTTGTTTAAATCAGAAGGGGTTGAGTCTGAATCCAGATAAAGCTGATATTGACCTAACATCTCCCAAGTGCACTGGAAAATCTGAGGGAACCCTGGCCAAGCCTGGATATAGATGCAAATATATGTATATATATAAAACAGATACTGACAGAAACCTCTCAAAGCAAATCCTTCTTGGTACTGTCAAGGTTTTGTCCAAATAACTTCACAGGACTTTATAGCTAATAATCAACACTGAAAGGAGAGCACATAAGGGCAGCCAGTTGTATCTTTTTCTTTTTTTCTTTGAGATGGAGTCTCACTCTGTCGCTCAGCCTAGAGTGCAGTGGTGCAATCTCAGCTCACTGCAGCCTATGCCTCCCAGGTTCAAGCGATTCTCCTGCCTCAGCCTCACGAGTAGCTGGGATGTCAGGTGCATGCCACTAAGCCTGGCTAATTTTTGTATGTTTTTGGGTAGAGACGGGTTTTGCCATGTTGGCCAGGCTGGTCTTGAACTCCTGACCTCAAGTGATCCACTCGCCTCGGCCTCCCAAAGTGTGATTACAGGTGTGAGCCACCAGGCCTGGCCTGTTGTATTTTATTATTTAGAACATAGGCTACTTTTATAACCATTGCTAAGATCCTTATCTTAGTGGCAGGAAAAGGGATTAAAGACAAGAGCTAAAACTGGTCCTAGTCTACCAACTAATATTTATTGAGTTCCTTCCAGAAGCAGATTTGCTATGATACTGATGAAGATTCTCTCATTTGCACAGGTCTCTTCTAGTCACCCTTGCCCTTTTTAAAATTTGAAATACATGATTAAGCTTATGCCTTTGGTAGCTTTATATATATATTTTTTATTTTTTTAGACAGAGTTTCATTCTTGCTGCACAGGCTGGAGTGCAATGGACTGATCTCAGCTTACTGCAACCTCTGCCTCCTGGGTTCAAATTATTCTCCTACCTTAGCCTCCTGAGTAGCTGGGATTACAGACGTGCACCACCACACCCAGCTAATTTTGTATTTTTAGTAGAGACAGGGTTTCTCCATGTTGGTCAGGCTGGTCTTTAACTCCCAGCCTCAGGTAATCTCCCTGCCTTGGCCTCCCAAAGTGCTGGGATTACAGGCGTGAACCACTGTGCCCGGCTATATTCTTTTCCTTTAGAAGGGCCATTGAAATTGTATAAGCTTCAGACTTCCCCAAATACAGATTTGCCCAATTCCTACTAAGTGGGAAGGAAGCATTATTTCCATCTCCTTAACATTGTCACCATCTCCCCCAGCAAGAATCCTCTTGTAGATTGGACTTATCCTAGCTTCTGAATCTGCCTCTGCAGCTGAGATTTCCTCTATCCCATGTAGCTTGAGCTTGGCCATATCCTTCCCTTCTAATTCTGTTGCTCAGTAACAGCATGCTTAACCCTTTCCACCCCACCCTTCCATCCCAGGCCGCTAATGCCATTTTGATAACTAAGCTGCCTGCCTGTCAGGTCTAGAATGGGGACTCCAAATTGTCACCTGAAGGGGCGGCACTCTGGCTGGAGGGAGATAGCTGAGGGATTTGTCTGGAGGCTTTATCTGTTGCATATGCACTGTTCTTACTTGGATTATATTTTAGAGTGGCTTTTTTCTCTCTCCCAAGTTGCCCCTTGGTACCTTCACTAAGGTTATATCCTAACTCTCTTTCATTGGGGACTGGGTGGGCATAAAAGCAGTTATTTATTGGCAAATCTCCACTCAAAAAGAATCTTCACAGCATGAAATTCTCCACTGAAGCATTGTCAATTTGTAAGCATCCCTGCCTACTCTTTTTTTTTTTCCCTGAGATGGAGTTTAGCTCTTGTTGCCCGAGCTGGAGTGCAATGGCACAATCTTGGTTCATTGCAACCTCTGCTTCCCAGGTTCAAGTGATTCTCTTGCCTCAGCCTCCCGAGTAGCTGGGATTACAGGCACGTGCCATCACTCCCAGCTGTTTTTGTATTTTTAGTAGAGACAGGGTTTCATCATGTTGGCCAGGCTGGTCTCAAACTCCTGACCTCAGGTGATCCACCGGCCTTGGCCTCCCAAAGTGCTGGGATTACAGGCGTGGCCCACCATGCTCGGTCTTCTGGCTACACTTAATGGAAGGAAAGTTTCCTGGCTCCATCTGTAGCTACAGTTAATTGTGGTTTATCTAACAACAATGGAAGAAATAGAGAAACATAATAGAGAATAATAATGGAGAATAATAGAGAAAAAGTAGTAGCCAGAAATACTTTATACCTGGTTTTCAGATAATTATAGCATCACTTTTGTAGCTGATCCACAAACTTTATTCTATTAGATTTACGTTAAAAATTACATACATCAACTGGAAGCTGAAGCCTGTTTCTAAGACTTAGGCTAAGGATCAGGAACAAAACAACTAGGGATTAAAATATTATCATCATAGATTACAAAGGTGTGGAATGATAGAAGAATAATTAGCTTCTTCATAGCAAGACTTATTCTGGAAAGTCACATGTTATTCTTAAATATATAACTCACTATGGATTCTATACTATTCTTGTATAAAGACTGATTATTCAGGAGATGCATATTGTATCTTCTCCTCCCTGTGACAGGCTCAGAAAAACCAGCGTTATCACAATAGGTAAAGAGTTTGATAATTTTTAGTAAGTATTCATTTTAATGGTTCTCTGCTTCTTGTTATTTCTGTTCTAGACAAAAGGTTGGTCTGAGGATATTTTTCTAATTATATTATTTATATTAACATTAGAAATAATATTATATTTATAATTATATTAACATGATTGAAAACAAAGTAAGGCTTAGTCTTACCTTAAAGGAAATAATTTTGTTCTCACAGGAGAGAGTTGAAATTTTCCCACACTTCACAGAGATGGTTACAGCCAGACCTCTAGGCTCACTATCTTTATACATATATATAATAAATATGGTCCGGGATGCATTTTCTGAAAAAAATATAATAAATGAGAACTCTAGTCAGATGAATTTTTGCACAGCAACATTTGTGAAAATTTAACCAAAGAACAGTCCTTAATACATCTGTTCCCACTTTGAGACTTGGCCAGTCTTCAGGAGACTATGTACAGACAGTCAGACATTTTTAAAAACACATTTCAGGCCTGGCATGGTGGCTCATGCCTGTAATCCCAGCATTTAAAAGTTAAAAACAATCTTTTAGAACTCATATCTTTAAAATACTCAATAAAGTTGCAGCATGTGTGTTGTAACATACATTAAACTGTGGGGTTGTTTGTTTGGGAGGCTGAGACAGGCAGATCACTTGAGGTCAGGAGTCTGAGCCCAGCCTGGCCAACATGGTGAAACCCCATCTCTACTAAAAATACAAAAATTAACCGAGTGTGGTGGTGTGTGCCTATAGACCCAGCTATTTGGGAGGCTGAGGCATGAGAATCACTTGAATCTGGGAGGAGGAGGTTGTAGTGAGTTGAGATCGCACCACTGTACTCCAGCCCGGGTGACAGAGTGAAATTGTGTCTCAAACAAAACCTCCAATTTAATATGTATTACACATACATGCTACAACTTTTTTGAGTATTTTAAAGATATGAATTCTAAAAGACTGTTTTTAACTTTTAAATGCTAAATAAAATATTTAAAATATATTTGTTAAGGTAAGAATTCAGTATTTTTAAATAATGCACATTCAACTGCTTTAATTCAGCCTAACTCTGATATTTGGAATTCATATTTTGGAAGGCACAGTAGACTTGATCATTTTCTTTTCAAGTTTTTTTTTTTTTTTTTTTAATTTTGAGACAAGGTCTCTCTATATTGCCCTGCTGGAGTGCAGTGGCTATTCATAGGCATCATCACAGTGTATTACAGCCTCAAAGTCCTGGCCTCAAGCAATCCTCCTGCCTGAGCCCCCCAAGTAGCTAGGATTACAGATAGATGCCACCACACATGGCAACTTGTATCATTTTCTATCGTACTCTAAGTTTCTGGGGGAAGACAGAGTCATTTGAAATGTGTATTTATTTTTAATATTTTGAAAACTATCAGCGTTTTCAGCTGTAATGAGCAGGGATTAAGAATCCAACTATAGAGGTTTTAAACAGTTAATGCAATCGTAATGAAGGGATTGGTGATTCAATGGTAGGCTCAGAGTGGCATGACCCCTATCAATGTCTTATTGTATCAAATTTTTTACCCCAACTAAAAAATGTAGATGCCTTATAAAGTTTCTTGTAAGTAAAATTGTTATTACTCCTGTGACTTTTCATCTGAGGATTGGGATTAGTATGGAAAAATGTAAGCGGTAAAACAGAATGAGAAGAAGTAGCTAGTCATTTCTGTTTGTGAATAAGAAAAAATTACCTTCACAGTCAGAATCAGTCATATCCTCAAACAGAGGGTGATTTCCTTGGCCAAGGAAGAGAACTTGGTCATCCAAATTTCTTATAATTGATAATTTGGATTTAAGCTTGGCAAAGTTATCGGATTCCAGGTTTTCTATAATAAACATTACATCTCATTAAAAATACATACTTTCTTTGTTAATCTACAAATAAGTATGCTATATATTTCAGTTTTTGAAAACTATTAATGACAATCTTCTGTTCCAGAAGCAGGCACAATAAAGTTGGCTATTTTCTTTTTAACCTGCTCTCAAAGGCACACTCAGGTTCTTGTTACCACTCAGAACTATTCTGCCTCTGAAATGTTAACTTCAAGTATCTTACTTTCTGACCAGTCTCTTCTTTTAGTTTTCTTACACTTTTACTTCAACTATACGTGTTCTTAGATTTCACAACATTCTCCAGTCTCCTGACTCTTGTATTTCCTCTCTAACCTCTTTCTATCTTCCCTTCCTTCCCTGTGCAGCTGGATCTCAGAGTTTACTTTGTCTGCCATTTTGCTGGGATATTAAATCCCTAACTCATTTGTCTTTCTGCTACAAAACTCCAAACATGGCTGCTGAGTGCTGCTGGCGAACAATAGCACACGTGTTCAAATTGGTGTCACGACAAGCATATCAACTGTCAAAACTTCTTTTGCTTTCTAGTTCAGCGCTTTCTTCCATAGTTCATAGCCGCAATTTCAAATTTTCTTTGCTCTCTTCAGGACCTTTACACCATCATCTCTGTTTACATTTTCAGCAAATGATTTCCTGCTCTGCTACTCCACTTACAAACTTAACTCTGGCAGCAACAGTTATTTCCTCTCTCCTTTTTGTCCCAAGGGGAAATGCGAAGGTCTGATCCCCATTTGTGCTTGGCATGTACCCTCTAATGAAACCTTGATTTACCAATCATCCTTCTCTTCTATCAACCCAGCAATTCTATCTCCTGGATTTTCTCCTAAAGAAACAATCAGACAAATGTGTAAACATTTTTGTACAGGACTGCTTATGGGAACACTGTTATTCACAACAACAAACTGGAAACAAACATCCACCAATTAGGAATGGATTAAATAAAAAGGGCAAAGATATGCCCTTATTGTGAAATATTATGAATTTAATGTAACTGCAATTACTCATTGCCATGGAGAGTTGTCCACATATATCACTAACTAGAAAAAGCAGCTTAGGTATGGTATAATCCCTTTTAACATAAATTTTAAGCATTTCTCTGTATATAGATATACTGAAAGAAGTATAACTATATTGTATCAAAATGGTAGCTACCATTATTTCTGGGTGGTTTTCATACTTTTATCTTTCATATTATCTTTTTTCATTGCCTGAATTAGTTATAATGAACACATTATTTTCCTAATCAAAAAAGCATAAAGCTCTTTATTTTGAGATTTAAAACTGCTCCACCAACCCAGTCTCACCTCACAGTCTTCTCTCCTCCTTTTAACCGCCAAGCTTTTAGTAAGAATTGTCTGTATCATTTCCTCACTTTCCATTCACTCTTCTACTCATTGCAATCTGCCTCTGCCTCCATTTCACCATCAAGTTACTTTCATTGAGATCATCAAACTCCTTGTTACTAAATCTAAGAGCTACGTTCTGGCCCTTGATTGTCAAGGCTACGAAATTAAACACAATGCCTATCCCCTCAGTCCTGAAATGCTCTCCTGGGAGTTGGTGGAATTCTCTTGGTTTTTTTTCTTCCTTTTTGGTTAGTCTGCTCTCTGTTCTTTATTAGCTTCTTTTTCTAGCTCCTTTAAATGTAGGTATTCCCCCCAGTTTAGTACTTGGCTTTTACTCTCTCACGCTACACATTTCCTCTGATTTGTCTTTTTATTGCTATTGATTCAGATGCCATTTCTATGCATAAGCCTTCAACATCTCTATCTCCAGCCTAAATCTTTGTCCTAAGCTCAGAATCACATGTACAAGAGTTTACTGGACATCTCTGCTAGGACGTTCCGCAGACATCTCACCTCCAAAACTAAATACATCATCCATCCTCCTCTTTGTATATACCAAAACCTGCTCTTCCTCCTGTGTTTCCTGTTTCATGGAAATGGTAAAAATTGCCTAAGTGAAAAACACAGGCATCATGTTTTCTACTCTCTTCTCCTTTCCAAATCCAACCCTAAATCATGTCCCTTTGATTCTCTTAAGTGTTTCTAAAATCCATTCACAGCTCCTCATCAGCACTCTACTAGATCTACCTTAATTCATGACACCATGGTTTCTTGTAAGAACTAAAATAATAGCCTCTCAACCCTTTTTTGTCCTCCTCACCCCACACCATCAATTCTTTATACCAGAGCCAGAATGATATTTTAAAAATATATCATTTCTGAATTTTAAAGAGTCATATGGCTACCTGGAATAAATATTATATTTTCCAGATTTCCTTGCATATGGTGTGGTCATGTTATTAAATTCTAGTCAATGGAATATGAGGGGAATTGATGTGTACATCTTCCAATTAGAGTCATTGAAAGGAAAGAGCCTGACTTTCTCTTGTCTTGACCCTTTCTTGATAACGTTGATGTGGACCCAGGAAGTATGATGATTTTCAACTATGTGAATGAGACCAACAACTGGGGGATGATGGGTAACAAGACTGGAGAAAGTCAGGGTCCTAATATCATCAGGCTGCTTCCAGCCATACTGCTTCTGAGCTGCCTACTTAGACGTTCTTTGAGAGAAAACTTTTATATCTTATTCAGCTACTGTATCTTTGGATGTCTTTGTTACAAGAAACTAATCTTTACCCTAGTTAATACATATTGTGCTTAATTAACTCTATTATCTCCAAGATAAAGTCCAGATTTCACATCTTGGCGTAAGAGAAGGTCTTACTCTACACCCTAATGATCACTCCAGCTTCTCTCATCATTCTCCTACTCCTACTCTACTTCCATTCTGAATTACCCTGAACTCATCATTAATGCCATGGTTTCTTTCAGATCTTGGCCTTTGAATGTGGTCTTCGTGCTCCATCCATTCGTATCTCCGCTACTTCTAGAATTTTCTGCCCCTCTCCCCGCCACCACCAACCTGGGAACCCCCCAGGCTTCTTCCCAAAGCATTTTTGAGAGGAGGTGTCATTGATTTTGGACAATTCTAATGCTTCAATCCCTTTTTCCTATGCAACCCGCCCTGCACCCACCAACAGAATCCACAACTCCCTGCTAATCTTAGGACCTATGAAACAGGCAGGGTCTATTTTGTAGATGCTAAGAGCTGGAGAATTTTTGAGAATTTTTTAAGGCGTAGAGAAGCATCTTTTGCTAGAGGTTCTTTGTATCTCTTATGGTCATCTTCATTCCAAAGCTGTGCTACTGAGTCCACATTCCTTTGAGGGAAGATTGGTTTTCCAAATAGATTGGTATCATGTGAACCACTTTTTTTCTCGGCTGACAATGGTGATACAGATGTGTCTCAAGCAGATACTCAGTTTGCAAAGAAAAATAAATTCATTTATACTTTACCATCATCTTCAGCTAAGGGGGGGAGAAAAAAAGAGAAGCAGAATATGTAAAATTTTTTATTTGACTCAGAATTTCCTTTCACTCTAGCTTTTACTTCTGCTACTCCTCTTTGTCGAACTCTTATTTTTATGGTGATGGTCTGTCTTGGCTTTCATCAGAATATTATATAATCATCCAAAAGGCCCATAAAATGAAGCTCATAAGACTTAGTGTGTTCTCAGGTAAGTTAGACATAAAACTTAAACCCAGGGTTTAAAAACTTCAATATGTAGCTAGAAATAAATTTTATAAAATGATAGATCACTTAAGAATTTTTTATAAAGGTTTTTTTTTTTTTTTTTTTTTTTGAGACAGGGTCTACTGTCATGCAGCCTGGAGTGTAGTGGTGGGATCATAGCTCACTGCAGGCTCGAATTCCCAGGCTCAAGCTATCCTGCTGCTTCAGCCTCCGAAGTAGGTAGGAGATGTGTAGAGATGGAGTCTCACTTTGTTGCCCAGGCTTTTAAATGAAGGTTTCAAATGAAGGCAAACTTTTAAATGAAGCCACATTGCTCACAGAAGATTACTCATAAGAATCAGTTTTTAGGCCAGTGTGGTAGTTCATGTCTGTAATCCCAGCACTTTGGGAGGCTGAGGCAGGCGGATCATCTGGGGTAAGGAGTTCAAGACCAGCCTGGCCAACATGGCAAAACCCCATCTCAATTAAAAATACAAAAAATTAGCCAGGCATGGTGGGGTGCACCTGTAATCCCAGCTACTTAGGAAGCTGAGGCAGAAGAATTGCTTGAACCCCAGAGGTGGAGGTTCATGCCACTACACTCCAACCTGGGCAACAGAAAAAAAAAAAAAAGAAGGATCAATTTTTACTTGTCAAACATATTTACATAAAATGGTATAACTCACAGAACTCTAAATTTAGAGACTCTCTCACATAATTTGCCAAGTTGTTTTGGGAAATAGTATTTCCTGAATGCACCCAGTTTTGTACTGGGATTTTTCCCATGGAAATATCATGAAAACTGGGATTTTCATGACGTGCACTTACTGTCACCTGGAGAGTGAGCCACTGCTAATTAAAGTGCCAGGACATGTGGTGTGACAAGGTGCTAGACCTTGGATATGTTATGGTTAATTTCTAGAGGTCCACTACTTTTTTTAAGAGCTATTATTATGACAATGAAATTTGGTGACAAAAAGAGTCACTTAATAGTTCACCCCGCAACATCTTTTCTAGTTGAATAGATTTATCTGAACCTGGTATTTGTTGTATAGCGTTAGCCTTACCTCTAAAGTAAAGTGTATCGCCAGTAAATTTCATTTCCACAAAGTTGACGCAGTTGTATTCTACTGGCTCAGCAGCCATCTTTATTCCTAAGAAAAGCAAAGAGCCCTCTGTTAAAAGACAACGACTGTACCTTTTACTACCACTTTACACTACCTTCAAGTTCAGAGGTCAGTTAACCACCTAGTATACTGATGAACAATCTGGACGTTTAATAAATGCCAGAAGTTTCAGTTTATGAATACCCATGTTTAAATGTTCTCTTACAAATCATCAGATATTTGGAATATAGAAAGGATTTTCTCATTAAACAATATTATAAAGGGCAGATAAGTGGCCCACTACTGAACTGAATCATTATTCTAATATTCCTTGAGAAATAGAAATATATTATCAATATAAATATAGTTTCATTTGAGGATGCCAGAAACACATCTAATCCTGCCCTTTAAGAAGAACTGGCTTCATCCTTCTCTCACCATCAGTGGGTTCCTGTGGGTGAGAGGCTGAAGGCTTATGACTTCATTGTTAAAGTGCTAAAGGTGAAGCAATAATAAAAAAGTGCTCCCATCTGAGAGTAGAGGCAGGGTGGGAAAAGGCTGAAGGGCTCTGGTATTTGATGGCCCTCTTTTTTTATGAGCAGTAGTGGTTTTTGATCTGGAGTCTAGATTATACTATTTTTTTTTTTTTTTAATATATTTTTCTTTAAAGACAGAGTTCCACCATGTTGGCCAGGCTGGTCTCAAACTCCTGACCTCAAGTGATCCGCCCGCCTCGGCCTCCCAAAGTGCTGAGATTACAGGCACGAGCCACCATGCCTGGCTATACTATGTTTTTAACACGAGTAATACATAAATACGATCTTGCTATACAATCAAATGGTACAGGATTTGAAAAAATTAAGAATTCTTCTATTTGCTCTTCCTTTCTGCCCCTCTTCCAATACAGTGTGCAGGCTTCCAGAATTTTGTTATGGAGTAGGAGTTCTCAATGTGAGAAATTTGTGAACTTGGGTAGGGTAAAAAATACACATGTATTTTTATGGACTTCTGAAATTTAGCATTTCTTCCATGACTAGTTGCAGAAAACAAACCACAGTATTATTAGTAGTATGTGTGACTCTGTCATTAATAGAAATACCTGTTTTCTATTGTGTTACAATTATTGCAGAGATCTTGAAATATGGGTTAAACTCATTACTACTTTGGAATTACTGAAGTTATTAGTCCCCCCAGTAGATCTTATTTAATGTGTTGATAAAAAGGCACATATATACGGCATCAAAATTTGTCTAAAAATTAAATGGTACGCAGGGGAGTATTCATAAATCTGTGCTCAAAATTTTTCTAGCATAATCTGAGGCCCAGTATGGTAGAGTAAGAAGGAATTTAAAACTCAGTTTAAAAAAACATAATCCAAATTAAGCTAACTCCAAAATACTTGTTAGTTGGTATTATTTAAGAGTTTTATCTAGATTTAGTTCCTTATACACATCCAAATGTGAATGGTTATTAAACTTATTTTATTTAATAAGTTTAAATAAAATAAAATTGTATTAAACATTAATATTTAAATTTATAATTTATTTTTTCTTTTCTGCATTGGTTTTTTTTTCTTAAACCATTGTACCCACTGAAAAACTGCATTGTTTTTTATTAAATGAGTTTCATATACAGTTTAAAAGGCAAATGTAAACACGCTTTCTTAAAGATGTATCATAAGCTGTTTTCTTTCAGTGAATTGAAGTGTTTGACAGAGAAGCAAATGTTAAAACCATGTTATCAGACATGTTTCTTTTTACATATTTACTTTTATGTAAGTAAATATGTAAATATATAAGTAAAAAGTTTACATATTTAGCTTTTTAGTACTTTTATTTTACTTGTATAAATTTATGGGATACAAGTGTAATTTTGTTTCCTGGATACATTGTATAGTGGTGAAGTTAGGGCTTTTAGTGTATCTGTCACTGCAATAACATACTTTGTATCTATTAAGTATTTTCTCATCCACTTCCCTCTCACTTCCCCACTCTTTTGAGTCTCTACTGTTTATCATTAAACCCTCTGTCTATGCATCCACACTACTTAGCTCCCATTCATAAGGGAGAACATGAGGTAATTGTCTTTCTGTGTCTGAGTTGTTTCACTTAAGATAATGACCTCCTCCTACAACAAAGCCACAGCTCATATGAAGAAAAAAAAAAAAAAAAGATAATGGCCTCCAGTTCCATCCATGTTGCTGCAAAAGAGATGATTTTGTTCTTTCTTATGGCCGAATAGTATTCCATTGCATATATGCACACACACACACACACACACACACACACCCCATATTTTCTTTATCTAACCATCAGTTGATGAACACTAAGGTTGATTCTGTATCTTTGCTATTGTGAATAGTGCTATAATAAACATACAAATGCAGGTATATTTTTGATATAATGATTTCTTCTGGGTAGATATGCAGTAGTGGGATTGCTGGATGAAAGGGTAGTTTTATTCTCAGCTATTTGAGAAATATCCATACTATTTTCTATAGAAATTTTACAAATATACATTCCCACCAAGAGTGCATAAGCTGTCCCTTTCCTCTGCATCCTCGACAACGTATGTTATTTTTTGTAGTAATAGCCATTCTGATTGGTGTAAGATAGTATGTCACTGTGGTTTCAATTTGCATTTCTATGATTGTTAGTGGTGACAAGCATTTTTTCATATGCTTGTTGGCCATTTGCTTGTCTTCTTTTTTTTTTTTTTTAAAGATGGGGTTTCACTATGATGGCCAGGCTGGTCTTGAACTCCTGACCTCAGGTGATCCACCCACCTCGGCCTTGGCCTCCCAAAGTGCTAGGATTATAGGCGTGAGCCACCGTGCCCGGCCTTGTATGTCTTCTTTTGAAAAACATCTATTCATGTCCTTAGCTCAGTTTTTGATGGGACTGTTTGTTTTTTTGTTGTAAGCTGTTTGAGTTCCTTGTAAATTTGAAATATTAGTCCCATGTCAGATGTATAGTTTGCAAATATTTTCTCCCATTCTGCAGGTTGTCTATTTACTCTGTTGATTATTTCTTTTGCTGTATAGAAGCTCTCTAGTTTAATTAAATCCCAATGTCTATTTTTGTTTTTGTTGCCTCTGCTTTCAAGGTCTTGGTCATGAGTTCTTTGCCTAGACCACTGTCTAGAAGAGTTTTCCCTAGTATTTTTTTTTTTTGTCTATTTTATAGTTTTACATTTGTCTTTAATCCACCTTGAGTTGATTTTGGTACTGGGTGAGAGATATGGGCCCAGTTTCCTTCCTCTGCATATAGCTATCCAATTTTCCTAGCACCAGTGATTGAAACTGGTATCCTTTTCCCATTGTATGTTCTTGTCAGCTTTGCCAAAAATCAGTTGGCTGTTAAGTATGTGGCTGTATTTCTGAGTTCTCTATTCTGTTCCATTGACATGTGTGTCTGTTTTATACCACTTCCATTGCTGTTTTGGTTACTATAGCCCTGTGGTGTAATTTAAAGTAGGTAAAATTTTTTTGATAACTCTGTTCCAATATTTATTTGGTTTCTATTATACAGCTAAGTATTTAATTTTATGGCTGTAAAAACATTATTCTTAGAAGGGGTCCACAGCCTTCAAATTTCCCATGAAAGCCCATGCCACAAAAATGATTAGGAAGCCCCTACACTAGAATTCAGCAGTGCCTTCGGTCCCTGAAAGCAGTTATGGCTGGGGCTCTAAGGAAGGTGATTGAGTCACCGTTGTCAATGGTACATAGAGGAGTAGCCATAAAACTGTGCTCATAGGTAGAGAACTAACTCAAATTCTTTCTAACATAATCTAAAAGCAAGCATGTATGGTAGAGTAAGCAGGAAATTAAAACTCAGTTGAAAAAATTTAATCCAAATTAAGCTGACTCCAAATATTCATTAGTTGGTGGCTATTTAACAGTTTTTTTTTTTCTTTTTATTTTTTAGAGACGGGGTTTCACTATGTTGGCCAGGATGGTCTCGATCTATTGACCTTGTGATCCATGGCCTCGGCCTCCCAAAGTGCTGGGATTACATACATTAGCCATGCGCCCGCCTTTTTCTTTTTGAATAGAGATGAGATCTCATTATGTTGTCTAGGCTGGTTTTTTTTTTTTTTTTTTTTTTTTTTTGAGATGGAGTCTTACTCTGTTGCCAGGCTGGAGTACAGTGGTACAATGTCGGCTCACTGCAACCTCTGCCTCCTGGGTTCAAGCAATTCTCCTGCCTCAGCCTCCCAAGTAGCTAGGACTACTGGCGTGCCCCACCACGTCTGGCTAAATTTTGTATTTTTAGTAGAGACGGGGTTTCAACATGTTGGCCAGGATGGTCTGGATCTCTGGACCTGGTGATCCATCCGCCTCAGCCTCCCAAAGTGCTGGGATTACAGGTGTGAGCCACCACGCCCAGCTGTCCAGGCTGGTTTTTAACTCCTGGACTCAAGTGATCCTCTCTCCTCAGCCTCCCAAAGTGCTTGAGATTAAAGGCATTAGGCACCATACCCAGGTCTCATTTAACAGTTTTATCTAGGTTTATTTCCGTATGCTTATCTAAATTTGAATAGTTATTAAATTTATCTGATTTAAATAACATTTTTTTTTTTTTTGAGATGGAGTCTCACTCTGTCACCCAGGTTGGAGTGCAGTGGTGAGATCTTGGCTCACTGCAATACCCACCCCACTCCTCTCACCTGGCCTCAAGCGATTCTCCCACCTCAGCTTCCTAAGTAGCTGGGATCACAGATGTGTGCCACCACACCCAGCTAAGTTTTTGTATTTTTGGTAGAGATGGGGTTTCACCATGTTGCCCAGTCTGGTCTCAAACTCCTGAGCTCAAATGATTTGCCTGCCTTGGCATCCCAAAGTTCTGGGATTATAGGCATGAGCCACCATGCCTGGCCAACACGTTTAAATAAAATAAAAACTGATGTACAAATAAATTTGAATAACCATTTAAATATTATAAAATTAAAATATTTAGCAAATATTTAAATACTATATTAAATATTAGAAAATATTTATAATATTTAAATTTACAGTGTAGAATTATCACCTAGTTTTTTTTTTTTTAAAGATGGGGTTTCAGCTTATGACCAGGCTGGTCTTGAACTCCTGACCTCAGGTGATCCATCCACCTCAGCCTCCCAAAGCGCTAGGATCACAGGCATAAGCCACCATGCCTGGCAGAATTTATCACCTAGATTTTTAAAGGAGGGGATAAGGAGATTCTTAGAGAGAAAAATAATATAGCAAAGGATGAAAAGATTGCTAAGTCTAAAATTTTTTAGGCTAGAGTGCAATGGCAGTCTCCACTCACTGAAACCTCTGCCTCCTGGGTTCAAGTGATTCTCCTGCTTTAGCTTCCTGAGTAGCTGGCATTACAGGTGTGTACCACCACATCCGGCTAATTTTTGTATTTTTAGTAGAGACGGAGTTTCACTATGATGACTAGGCTGATCTTGAACTCCTAACCTTGTGATCCACCCGCCTCAGCCTCCCAAAGTGCTGGGATTACAGGCGTGAGCCACTGCGCCTGGCCCTAAGTCTAAAATTTTTTTTACTTGGCCGGGCGTAGTGGCTCACGCCTGTAATCCAAGCACTTTGGAGGTCAAGGCGGGCGGATCACCTGAGGTCGGGAGTTCAAGACCAGCCTGACCAACATGGTAAAACCCCGTCTTTAAAAAAAAAAAGATAAATTTTTTTTTTTTTTACCAAAGCCAAAACCAACTTTAATATTAAAAATCAGAACAGTAATGACTAGATTGTGAGCTCCATGAGGGCATTTTCTTTTTTTTTCTTTTTATTATTTTTTTTAAAGATGGGGTTTCACCATGATGGCCAGGCTGGTCTTGAACTCCTGACCTCAGGTGATCCACCCACCTTGGCCTCCCAAAGTGCTAGGATTACAGGCATGAGCCACTGCGCCCGGCCGAGGGCATTTTCTTTATTCACCTTTATGGCTTCATTGCTGAACATGGCCTTGTTTTAAGTGTCAGAAGGTATTTGTTAATGACTGCATTAACTCAGAAGGCAGACATTTGTTAATCTGAAAGGGACTCTGTTTTGATTAGTTATCAGTTGGTGAAATAATAACCATCATGATCTTCTCTACAAACTTTAATATTATGTAATACACACATATTTATTAAAGTAATTCACCTGAAATGTACCAAGCAGTATGGGCAGGAATCAGATTAGAGTACGTAGTTACTCAATGAGTGAATGGATTTAGAGAAGGACAATACTTGAGCTGATTCACCAGTTAAGGTTTGAGCATCAGCTAGGCATCAGGAATGTGGCAAGAAGCTGACTGAACTACACATGAATGACAGCTCCTACTCTCCAGTAACTCGAGCCTAATGAGAGAGAAGAATCTATAAGGAGTTACAAAATAATATAATGGATGATGTAAGAGCTGGAGTTACAAGAGATTCATTCTTTCTGTTTGATGGTGCTGGAGAAGGTTACCATAGGAAGTGATGACTGTGCTGCCTTGAAAAAGAAGTAGGTATTTTCAAGGCCAGGAGAAGAGCCTCCACCAAGAAGAAACAATGTGAACAAAGGCTAGGCAGCAGGGAGACTGAGAGAACATGAGTTGTTTGAGGCCTCAACATTTTTACCATAAACAAGGCAAATGTGATCACATTTTACAGAAAAAATGCATTTCTAAAGATCTCACATAGTTCAAGATTAACTTTTCCTTTCTTTTCTTTCTTTTTTTTTTTTTTTGAGATGAAATATTGCTCTTGTTGCCCAGGCTGCAGTACAATGGCATTATCTCAGCACACCACAACCTCTGCCCCCGGGTTCAAGCAATTCTCCTGCCTCAGCCTCCTGAGTAGTTGGGATTACAGGAATGCATCACCACACCCAGCTAATTTTGTATTTTTTTAGTAGAGACGGGGTTTTTCCATGCTGGTTGGTCTCAAACTCCCGACCTCAGGTATCCACCTGCCTTGGCCTCCCAAAGTGCTGGGATACAGGTGTGAGCCACTGTGCCCAGTCAAGATTAACTTTTCTTTGGGAAAAATGTAAAAGCATGAGAGGAGATATTCTTGGAGTACATAAACCTACAACAACCAAAGCATATTCTTGCTTTCTTTCTTTAACTTTCTTTTTTTTTTTTTTTTTATTGCATTTTAGGTTTTGGGGTACATGTGAAGAACATACAATATTGTTACATAGGTACACACGTGGCAGTGTAATTTGTTGCCTTCCTCCCCTTCACCTATATCTGGTATTTCTCCCCATGC